>CAKNXH010063171.1:40871-53424 GCA_932178445.1 Andricus quercusramuli
ATATTGTTTAAAAAAATCATTTATTTTCTTCAAAATTTATTTTTTTGAAAAAAATGAATCTAATTGATTGAAAATTTATCTGTATTTTGTTAAAAATTCGTTTTTTTTTTTTTAGAAAAGTAATCTTCTTGGTTTAAAACCCATTTTATTTATTTTTTTGTTAGAGATTATTTATTTTAGTCGCAAATTCATTTCTTAGGTTAAAAATTCAACTATATTGTTAAAAAAAATCACGTATTTCCTAGAAAATTTATTTTTTTGTAGAAAATTTATTTTATTGGTTGAAAATTTAGCTTTTTTGGTTAAAAATTTAACCTAAAAAAATTAATACGGTCAGAGAAAATGAAAAATTGTATTATGGGAGGTGGAAATCAGTAAATGAAGGAGGTGAGAAGTAGGATAATGTTCTTCTTCCAGATTTTATTGTGGTTGAAAATTCAACTGCTTTGTAGAAAATTCGTATTGTCGGTTCAAAAATGGATTCCTTTTAATTGAAAATTAATTTTTTTAAATGAAAGTTTAACCACTCCATTTTAGGTTGAAAATTGATCTTTTTAGTACAAAAATTTAACTATTCGGTTAAAAATTAATAATAATTTGTTGAAACCCCGTCTTCTTCAGTTCAATTAAACTTTTTTTTATTTAACATAAACGTATTTTCTTGTTTAAAACATCAACTATTACATTGTTTGTTAAGAATTCCTATTTTTTTGTTGAAAATTCAACTACTTGGTTTAAATTTAAACTACTTAGTTAGTTAATAAAAAGAAGAGTAAGATTTACTCTCGGATTTACCCAGGAAATTACATTTCAATTTCAATTAATTAATGATTTATAAAAATAAACTGTGGTTCGACTATTAAAAATTGAACAATAATTGATATTACAGGAAGATTCGGAATCTGTTAAAAATTTAACAATTTACAAATTTTAAACTTAAAAATTAAACTGTTTCAATTGTCTGATTGAAACTTTATAAACTATTTTCAATTTTTAAATAGTTTAAAATTAATAAATTCGTACTTAAAAAATTGTATTACATTTCAAATCCTATTCAAATGTTCTAGTCTAAAATATTCCGTTTTTAACTCACTCAATTAAAAAATTTTAATTAATAAAAAGAACATTTTTTAAATATTTAGCATTTTTTGGCTGCTTGTTTAAAATGAGCAATTACAAATCAGATAAAATTTCACAAGCTTTGAACTTTACAATTTTAATTGTTCTATTTTAAAAATTTGTTATTTGTGAGTGCAGTTTTGAATTTCGATTTATAAATAACAGTTAAAGAATTAGAGGGTGGCATTTCAAAACTAGCTAACCATAAATCGCATTTTTTCTAACCGCACGATGATAATTTTTTTCAAGAAACAATAATTTTTAAAAATATCTACGCTGAAGGGAAGAAATTAAATTATTGCAACGTTCAAATCGTAAGATTAAATTTTAACTAAAATTTAAATTAATTTTTTTATTACTATATTAAAAAATGAGGATTCGGACAAATCCTTTTAACGCAACGAATATTTTTTAATTTTTAAGAATTTTTTATGCAATAAACCCATTTTAAAGAAAATGTTGGCTATCAAACTTCTGTACTGGCTTTCTTCAATTATTCATTTAGAACAAATTCGAAACTTTTTAAACTTTTTAATAACTTATCTTGAAAAATTAATTTTAATAGAGTATTTCAAAAGATTTCGAATCAAATTGTGATGAATAGTGAAAATTTAATAATTTAGAAAAAATTCGCGTAACCAGAAATATTTAAAAGTTTTTAAACGATTGAAAAATAATTGAAATGTTGAAAATACTTTAAAAAGTATTAAACAAAATGCCGATTTTTTGAATATTTGTAACAAAAAGTTTATAAGCTTTTTAAGCATTTTGGAAGGTTTCAGATTAATAAAAAAAAAATTACTAAGATTCCTAGGAAAATTGAAAACGATTTTTTATTTTGAAAAATTAATTTTAAGAAAATATTTAAAAAGGTTTCCAAAATCGTAAAAACGTAATCTGGAAGATTTTGTGGCATTTTTTTCTATTTCGCAGGATTTATTGAAAGTTTTAGGGTAAATTTGAATCACTTTAAAAGATATTTTTCAATTTTTCAAAAGTTTCAAAAATAGTTAAAATTTAAATTTAAAAAGATCCTAACAAATTTTTTTAACAAAATATAGATTTTTCAAGATTTTGAAATAAAATAGAAATTTTTTAAGATCTTAAGATTTTTAAAGGTTTGCAAATAAAAAAATTAGTTAGCATATAATTCTGACTTGGAACAGGGAATTTTGGGAATTAAATGTGACTCAAATAGGGAATTTCCGTAAATTATCATAATTTAGACTTTGGGACAGGGAATTTCTGTAATTATATAATTTAGACTTTGATACAAGGACTTTCCAAAAATTACGTAATACATACGTAAAATATATGGATCTTCAACTAAATAGTTGAGTTTTCAACGCAAAAAAATACATTGTGAACAAAAAATTGAAGAATAAAATTTTTAGTTAAAACAATGACTTTTCAACTATAGAAAAAATAATTACCAAGAAAATAGTTAAATTTTCAGCAAAAATGATGAATCTTCGATAAAAAAGTGTATTCTCAACGAAAAATTTATATTTCAACCAAAAAATATTATAATTTTCAATCAAAAAATATTTTTCAGTTAATAAAGGAAAAAAATCTCATCCAGAATTTTAAATTTTCAAGCCACAAAGACGAATTTATTGCAAAATAGTTAAGTTGTCAACCTGAAAATATGAATTTGTAACAAAAAACATTAATTTTTATCAAAACACATACATTTTTAACGAAATACATAGTTAAATTTTTAACAAAAAAGATAGATTTTCAACAAAAAAATGGAGTAGTTATATTTTCAGTTAACAAAGTGAATCTTTAAACAAACAGTTACATTTTTTTACCAAAAAAGATTAAATTTCTACGATAAAAAATGAATTTTTGAACCAACAAAATACAAGTTTGCAACGAAATAAATGAATTTTCAACTACAATATATATAACTTTTCAAGCAAAAATGGCATAGTCACTTTTTCAGTTGAACAGATTTATTTTCGACCAAAAAAACGATTTTTCTACGAAAATAATTGAATTTTGAACCCAAAAAACACGAGTTTTTGAACAAAATAAATGAAAATTCAATTTACAAAAAAACGAATTTTCTAGAAAGTAGATACATTTTTAACTCAAAACGGGCAATTTTCAACCAAAAATAGAGTAGTTAAATTTTCAGTTAAAAAATAAATTAAAAAAAAAAAACGAATTTTCCACAAAATATAAAAAATGTTCAACCAAACAAATTAATTTTTAACCAAAAAGATGAAGGTTCGACTAATCAGATTACTTTTCTACTAGAAAATACGAACTTTCAACAAAATGATTAAATTTTCACTAAATTCAACTGAAAATAGAAAAGTAGAATTTTCAGTTAGAAAAATAAAATTTCAACAACAAAAAAAACGAATTTTTCACAGAATAGACAAAATTTTCAACCAAAGAAATTAATTTTTTACCAAAAAGATAAAGTTTCAACTCTCATTTCAACTAATGAGATTTTTTTCTACCAGAAAAGACGAATTTTCAATAAAATAATTAAATTTTCAACCAAACAGATACATTGTCAATCACAAAAAATAAAGTTCTATTGAAAAAATCAAATTTTCGACAAAAAATGGAAGAGTTAAATTTGCAACCAAAGAAATGAATTTTCAACCAAAAAATTAATTATTCACTCAGAAGTGTAATATTCTATCATAAAAGACGAATTTTCGACAAAATACATAAATTTTCAACCGTTTAGTTGCATTTCCAAATAAAGAAGATAAATTTTCAACTAATCATGGAATAGTTTAATTTTGAGTTAAAAAAATTAATTTTCAACCAAAAAATCATGATTTTCAACAAAATAGTTAAAATTTGAACATAAACAAGGTTTTTTTAACTCAAATAATGAATCCGCAACAAAAAAGTGAAATTTTAACAAATAAGTTTCACTTCCAACTAATTAGTTAAATTTTCTACCAAAACAGAAAGATAACATTTTCAACAAAAAATGGAATAGTTATATTCTCAGTTAAAAAAATTAATTTTTAACCAAAGACAAACGTATTTTCAACAAAGCAATTCAATTTTCATGTAAAAAAAAAATTATTTCCAATCAAATAGTTACAGTTTTTACCAAAAAAGATTAAATTTCTACGATAAGAGATGAATTTTTAAACCAACAAAAACGATTTTTCAACAAAAAAGTAAAAGTTTTAAACCAAAAATTTGAATTTTTATCAAAAAGTTCATTCTCAGCAACATTGTTGAATTTTAAAGCAAAAAACTAATTTTCTACAAAAAGTTGAATTTTCAACCCAAAAAAAGACGAATTTTCAACAAAATAAATGAGTTTTCTACTAAAAAAGATAATTTCAAGCAAAAACGATTTAGTTAAATTTGCAGTTAAAATTTATTGTTAACTAAAAAAAAAGATTTTTCTACCGAAAGGATTGAATTTTTAACTCTAAAAACATGGGTTTTGAATCCAAATAACTGAATTTTCAACTAAAAAACGAATTTTCGAGGAAATGCATGAATTTTCAACTAAAATGATAAATTTTCAAGAAAAAATAGAATAATTACATTTTCAGTTAGAAAAATAAATTTCTGGCAAATAAGAAAACAACGATTTTTCAACTAAACAAGGTAAATGTTCAACAAAAAATAGAATTGTTGTATTTCAGTTAGAAAAATAAAATTTCAACCAAAAGAAGGGAATTATCCATAAAATAAAATTCTACTAATTTTTAACAATATAGTTGAATTTTCACCTGAGTTAAAAAAATCAATTTTCAACTAGATAAATTAAATTTTGAACGAAATAGTTGAATTTTCAAGCAAAGAAATAAATGATCAAACAGGAAGATAAATTTTCAACCGAGAAGATTAATTTTCCACCAAAAAGATTAATTTTTAACAAAATAAATTAATTTTGAAGCAAATATTCGAACTGAAGGAATTTTCAACCTAATAGTTAAATTTTCAAACAAAAAGATATTAGTCACCAAGAAGATTAATATTGTATCAAAAGACCAATTTTCTACAAAATACAGGAATTTTCAATGATTGTTTTTGTATATTCAATTGAAGAAGATAAATTTTTAACTAAACATGGAATTGTTAAATTTTCATTAAAAAAAATAAATGTTCAACCAAAAAACCATAATTTTCAACAAAATAGTTAAATTTTGAACAAAAAAGGTTTTTTTAACTAAAATTATGAATCCGCAACAAAAAAATTAATATTTAAGAAAGTAGTTCCACTTTCAACTAATTAGTTGAATTTTCTACCAAAAAAAAGGTAACATTTTCAACAAAAAATGGAATAGTTATATTTTCAGTTTAAAAAATTCACTTTCAATCAAACAGTTACAGTTTTTACCAAAAAAGTTGAATTTTCAGCCCAAAAAATACGAGTTTTCAACAAAATAAATTAGTTTTCTACTAAAAAAGATAATTTCAAGCAAAAATGATTTAGTTAAATTTGCAGTTAAAATTGATTTTTAACTAAAAAAATAAAGATTTTTCTACCAAAATGATGGAATTTTCAACCCCAAAAAATGTTTTTTAAACCAAATAACTGAATCTTCAACTAAAAAACGAATTTTCCAGGAAATGCATGAATTTTCAACTAAAATGATAAATGTTCAAGAAAAAGTAGAATAGTTAAATTTTCAGTTAGAAAAATAAATTTCTGGCAAATAAGAAAACAACTAATTTTCAACTAAACAAGAAAAATTTTCAACAAAGAATAGAATAGTTAAATTTTCAGTTAGAAAAATAAAATTTCAACCAAAAGAAGCGAATTTCCCATAAAATAAGATAAAATTTAACCTAGGAAATTAATTTTTAAACAAAAAGATGAAGTTTCTACTGTAATAAGATTACTTTTCAACCAAAAAAGACTAATTTTGAACAGAATAGTTGAATTTTAACCTGGAGCAGATTAATTTTCAACTAGATAAAATAAATTTTAAACGAAATAGTTGAATTTTCAATCAAAGAAATAAATTATCAAGCAGAAAGATAAATTTTCAATCGAGAAGATTAATTTTATACCTAAAATATTAATTTTTAACAAAATAAATTAATTTTGAAGCAAATATTCGAACTGAAGGAATTTTCAACCTAATAGTTAAATTTTCAAACAAAAAGATTAATTAGTCACCAAGAATATTATTATTCTAACAAAAGACGAATTTTCCACGAAATACAGGAATTTTCAATGATTTTTTTTGTATATTCAATTGAAGAAAATATAATTTTAACTTAACATGGAATTGTTAAATTTTCATTAAAAAAATAAATGTTCAACCAAAAGACCATAAAAAAACAAAATAGTTAAATTTTGAACAAAAATGTTTTTTAACTACAATGATGAATCCGCATAAAAAAATGAATATTTAACAAAGTAGTTCCACTTTCAACTAATTAGTTGAATTTTCTACCAAAAAAAAGATAAAATTTTCAACAAAAAATGGAATAGTTATATTTTCAATTTAAAAAATTTATTTTCAATTAAATAGTTACAGTTTTTACCAAAAAAGCTTTTTAAAGCAACAAAAAGGATTTTTCAACAAAAAAGTTGAACTTTTGAACCAAAAATATGAATTTGTATCAAAAAAGTTAATTCCGAGCAACATTGTTGAATTTTGAAGCAAAAAACTAATTTTCTTCAAAAAGTTGAATTTTCAATCCAAAAAAGACGAGTTTTCAACAAAATAAATTAGTTTTCTACTAAAACAGATCATTTCAAGAAAAAATTATTTAGTTAAATTAGCAGTTGAAATTTATTTTTTACTAAAAAAAAGATTTTCCTACCAGTATGATTCAATTTTCAACCCTAAAAAATGGTTTTTAAACCAAATAATTGAATTTTCAACTAAAAAACGAATTTTCGATGAAATGTATGAATTTTCAACTAAAATGATAAATGTTCAAGAAAAAATAAGATAGTTAAATTTTTAGTTAGAAAAATAAATTTCTGGCAAATAAGAAAACAACGAATTTTCAACTAAACAAGATCAAGGTTCAACAGAAAATAGAATAGTTGTATTTTCAGTTAGAAAGATAAAATTTCAGCCAAAAAAAGGGAATTTTTCATCAAATAAAAAAAATCAACGAAAGAAATTAATTCTTAAACAAAAAGATGAAGTTTCAACTGTAATAAGATTACTTTTCAACCAAAAAAGACTAATTTTTAACAAAATATTTGAATTTTCACCTGAGTTTTCAGTAAAAAAAAATCAATTTTCAAAGAAATAAATTATCAAACAGGAAGATAAATTTTCAACCGAGAAGATTAATTTTCTACCAAAAACTATATTAATTTTTAACAAAATACATTAATTCTTAAACAAATATTTTAACTGGAGGAATTTTCAACCTAACAGTTAAATTTTCAAATAAAAAGATTAATTAGTCACGAAGAATATTATTATTCTAACAAAAGACGAATTTTCCACAAAATACAGGAATTTTCCATGATTTTTTTTTTGTATATTCAATTGAAGAAAATATAATTTTAACTTAACATGGAATTGTTAAATTTTCATTAAAAGAATGAATGTTCAACCAAAAGACCATCATTTTCAACAAAATAGTTAAATTTTGAACAAAAATGTTTTTTAACTCAAATGATGAATCCGCATTAAAAAAATGAATATTTAACAAAGTAGTTCCACTTTCAACTAATTAGTCGAATTTTCTACCCAAAAAAAAGATAAAATTTCCAACAAAAAATGGAATAGATATATTTTCACTTTAAAATATTCATTTTCAATCAAACAGTTACAGTTTTCACCAAAAAAGCTTTTTGAAGCAAAAAAAAGGATTTTTCAACAGAAAAGTTGAACTTTTGAACCAAAAATATGAATTTGTAACAAGAGTTCATTTCCAGCAACAATGTTGAATTTTAAAGCAAAAAAACTAATTTTCTACAAAAAGTTGAATTTTCATCCCAAAAAAAGACGAGTTTTCAATCAAATAAATTAGTTTTCTACTAAAAAAGATAATTTCAAGCAAAAATGAGTTAAATTTTCAGTTAAAATTTATTTTAACTAAAAAAAAATATTTTTCTACCAAAGTGATTGAATTATTTAACCCTAAAAAGATGGTTTTTGAAACCAAATAACTGAATCTTCAACTAAAAAACGAATATTCCAGGCAATGCATGAATTTTCAACTAAAAAGATAAATGTTCAAGGAAAAATAGAATAGTTAAATTTTTAGTTAGAAAAATAAATTTCTGGCAAATAAGAAAATAGCGAATTTTAAACTAAACAAGATAAATGTTCAACAAAAAATAGAATAGTTAAATTTTCAGTTAGAAAAATAAAATTTCAACCAAAAGAAGGGAATTTTCCATAAAATAAGATTAAATTCAACGTAGGAAATTAATTTAAAAAAAAAATATGAAGTTTCTAGTGTAATAAGATTACTTTTCAACCAAAAAAGACTAATTTTTAACAAAATTGTTGAATTTTAACCTGGAGCAGATCAGTTTTTAACTAGATAAAATAAGTTTTAAACAAAATAGTTGAATTTTCAATCAAAGAAATAATTTATCAACCAGAAAGATAAAAGTTTAACCGAGAAGATTAATTTTCTACCAAAAATATTAATTTTTAACAAAATACATTAATTCTTAAACAAATATTTGAACTGAAGGAATTTTCAACCTAATAGTTAAATTTTCTATTTTCAATGATTTTTTTTGTGTAATCATTTTTGAAGAAGATGAATTTTTAACTAAACATGGAATAGTCAAATTTTCATTTAAAGAAATAAATTTTCAACCAAAAAACCATAATTTTCAACAAAATAGTTAAATTTTGAACAAAAAAGGTTTTTTTAAACTAAAATTATGAATCCGCAACAAAAAAATGAATATTTAATAAAGTAGTTCCACTTTCAACTAATTTGTCGAATCTTCTACCAAAAAAAAAAGATAAAATTTCCAACAAAAAATGGAATAGATATATTTTCACTTTAAAATATTCATTTTCACTCAAACAGTTACAGTTTTGACCAAAAAAGCTTTCTGAAGCAACAGAAAGGATTTTTCAACAAAAGAGTTGAACTTTTAAACAAAAAATATGAATTTGTATCAAAAGAGTTCGTTCATTCCCAGCAACATTGTTGAATTTTAAAGCAAAAAAATAATTGTCTACAAAAAGTTGAATTTTCAGCCCAAAAAAAGACGAGTTTTTAATCAAATAAATGAGTTTTCTACTGAAAAAGATAATTTCAAGCAAAAATGAATCAGTTAAATTTCCAGTTAAAATTTATTTTTAACTAAAAAATAAGATTTTTCTACCAAAATGATTGAATTTTCAACCCCAAAAAATGGTTTTTAAACCAAATAACTGAATTTTCAACTAAAAAAACAAATTTTCGAGGAAATGCATGAACTTTTAACTAAAATGATAAATTTTCAAGAAAAAATAGAATAATTACATTTTCAGTTACAAAAATAAATTTCTGGCAAATAAGAAAATAACGAATTTTCAACTAAACAAGATCAATGTTAAAAAAAATAGAATAGTTAAATTTTCAGTTAGAAAAATAAAATTTCAACCGAAAAAAAGGGAATTTTTCATCAAATAAAAAAAAATCAACGAAAGAAATTAATTCTTAAACAAAAAGATGAAGTTTCAACTGTAATAAGATTACTTTTCTACCAAAAAAGACTAATTTTTTACAAAATAATTGAATTTTCACCTGAGTTTTCAGTAAAAAAAATCAATTTTCAACTAGATAAAATACATTTTGAACGAAATAATTAAATTTTCAAAGAAATAAATTATCAAACAGGAAGATAAATTTTCAACCGAGAAGATTAATTTTCTACCAAAAAAGATTAATTTTTAACAAAATACATTAATTCTTAAACAAATATTTGAACTGGAGGAATTTTCAACCTAATAGTTAAATTTTCAAACAAAAAGATTAATTAATCACCAAGAATATTATTATTCTAACAAAAGACGAATTTTCCACGAAATACAGGAATTTTAAATGATTGTTTTTGTATATTCAATTGAAGAAAATAAATTTTTAACCAAACATGGAATAGATAATTTTCATTTAAAAAAATTAGTTTTGAATAAAAAATAATTTTGAAACAAAAATTTTTTGAACAAAATAGTTTAATTTTGAACAAAAACAAGTTTTTCGACTAAAATTATGAATATGAAAAAAATAGAATTATTCTCGCAGTAGCTCCACTTTTAAATAATTAATTAAAGTTTCAACTAAAAAAATGAATTCTTAAAGAAAAATGTAATAGTTGATATTTGATACACAAAAGATTTTAATTTTAAATAAAAAACACTTGAATTTAACCAACCAATACGAATTTTCAACCAGTTGTGATTTTTAATCAAGAAAGATGCAAAAAAGAATTTTGTTTAAATTGTAGAATTTTCAACAAAATAATAAAATTAACTTTACAAATTCAGTTTCTCGAAAATTCTAGACTCTAAGGTTTCCCCTGACTTGTAGAGAGAAAATTATTAAAATAATTCCTCTTATTAAATAACACGCTACTTATAAACTTTCTACTATTCGTACTTGACTTTATTTTTTGATTTCACAACTTTGATAACCTTTAACACAAGTAAATAAAATATTAAAATGCATTTAGGTAGCGGAGATTTTTTTCACACGTACTTTTTTTGTTGGGATTTATTGACAATGCTCTTTCTACCAACAATTTCAAAAATTCTTGGTAAAGATACACGCTATCTTTCCGGTTTTTTCCCGATTAGATGAATTTGGGGAGGGGGGCTCCGAATTGACCGTTGCAGCAGTTCTTACACTCACAATACTCGACATTGCTGAATTTTTACTAGCATATAGAGCATACGAAGGTAAGTAAACACGTGAACAATCGACGCAAATATTTTTGGAACACAGTGAGAGCGTCAAAACAATGGAATGATGCTGCAGAATTGAAAAAAAAAAATCATACACGTGTTCCAACCGTTTCCAACTCTTGAGAATATTTGCTAGATATTTTTGTGCACCGAGGCAACATTGTGTGGTAGTTGGTGGTAGGGAAATAGTGAAAACTTATGAGTCATCCGGTTACCGATACAAGATTAACACGAAAGTAATGCTTATGGGTGGAGAAAAAATGTTCCCCCTGCACCAAAGAGACGCTCACGCTGGTTCCGATGCAATGCAGTTGCAATTTCACACACACTTTGTAACTGCCGTGGAAAGGAGTACAAAATACAGAGATAAGGAAACGACAAAAATTCAAAAATTGCGCGGTATTTGGTAATTCTATGCCGGTCCCAAAAGATGGCGCAAAAACCGCTTTAACCTGCATACCTGCGTGTGCCTTTCTGTGTCGGCCATTTTGTAGTTTCCTTGAGAATTTGTGTTGAGTTGAATCTTCTTCTCGGTAAGGCTTTAACGAAATTAACGATCGCCGCTTTTAGCATCGCTAAAAGAGACACGCTTGCGGGTGCTCTTGTCGGAGGAATTTTCATTTTGAATTTGGTTTTTGAGTTTGGGCGGATTAAGGGTGCGTTTCCGTTCACCGTGCTCTGCCTGGCCCCACGATCTTTTCCAGTCTCGTGTACAAGCCAGTAACGAAGCTGCCGCTAGCACATCACTCGGGTTCGTGATCGGTCACCAGACGTCCGGTGAACTCGTTAACCTCGCTTTTAGGATTTCGGAGTCCTGTTAAAACGGTTGTCAGTCGTGTGAGGCTGCGTGCGCGATCGTTGCTGGCCCGGCCAATGTCTCACTCTATATTTGGCTAGTCGCATCCAACATATTGCATATCTTGCCCTTTCAAAATTCTCACTTTCCATTGCGCGACTATCACCAAAGAGCTCCGTCAATGGGACCTAGTGCAACGTGCAAGAACGAGTCCGAGTCCTTTCCTCGCGGAGGCAACTCCTAGCATGTGGTGTGCTCACTCCGATACAGAACCTCGCTCCTGACTTATCGCGCTCTACCGCGAAATTTTACACGCCGCGCTGATAACCGGTCGTATTCCGAAATTCCCCTTGGCCCGCCAGCAGTCCTTCGGAATTTATTGTGAATCTCATCTGAATCGGAGAAATATTTCGACAGTCCGATTTTGAGTTTGTGTAACGAACCCCTGACGAGAGGGATGGACGGGGAGAGATCAACCCCTTGAATTTACGACTGACTTGCGTCTGGAATCATCTTTTGCTTCCGAGTACTGTATTTCCTTCTTGTGCATGCTCTAATATATTACCAGATTATTACGCTCCTCGACATTCCTAGATTGCATCAGCAAAGTGCTCCATTTCAACAATATTGTTAAGTGACATTCACAGCAAATCCACCAACTCCACATAACCACAAAATTTTCCTCTTGGTTCGTATAGTCATTTCAACCAGGTATCAATTCTAATTTGTACTCTGTTACATGGTCCATCTCTGACCTAGAAAGTATCTCATTAGGGAAGTTTATTGTTTGATCCGAAATTTGTAA
>CAKNXH010063172.1:0-117798 GCA_932178445.1 Andricus quercusramuli
ACTATATTATATATAATATTTTAATTAATAATTTTTTTTTGAGGTTATCCAAAACTTCAAAAAGTAAACAACTGTGAAATTTGTGAAATAAGGAAGTGCAGTGCTGTTTTGCGATAATGAAATGATTTTAAAAATGTTATGTAAATACCATTGAATAGTACAGTGTGATTTAAAGCTTTGGTATGTGCATTAGATTTAAAAAAAACTTTAGACAATAGACATTAGAAAATGCTATTAGAACAGCAGAAATTATGATCTCAAAACTGCAAAACTAAACGATATTTCAATTGTGCTGATTTTTATCATTGAATTTTTATAACGAGAAAGTAACGAAAAATACTGGACGTACATGTTTTGGCTTTATGGTATTTGTGTATTTTTTGAAGTTTTAGGTATATCCTTCACCAAACATCTTTTTAGATTATTTTTGAATATAATTTACTTCGCCATTACTGCGAAACAGTACGTAACCAAGAGAAAGGATCTTTCTTCTTTCCGATAATAAATCTAACAACTGGTATTCTATCATACTTTGTTTCAAAAATTTATTAGTAATGTTTTTTCTTACGGCAGAAATGCATTTTGCATACCCATTATTCGCGATATCCTAACACGCACTTTGAATTGAGAAGAAATTGAAAATTAGGTGATAATTATTATGATTGATGAACTAATTACTATCTCATGAAAGAAAATTGAGATTCTTCCATTTTCTATTGATGATCAAATCTGCTATAAGAATGAAGAAAGAGCCTGGGCTCCTGTAAATCATTTCTCTTCAGTGAGCAAGGCAAATGAAAATCTTGGTTCTTAAAATCATAACAAAAAATATTCAATACTGCACTTAGTAACTCTCGCAGAAATGAGAAAGACTCTGAAAACCTTAAAAACTTGCAAATCGCCAGGTAACGATGAATTTAATTATATTATGTTAAAAAGCTTTACTCGCAAAGCTATTGTTATGTTGACTGTATCGTAAATGAAATGGTCAGATTGGGCAATTTCTCTAAAGTATGGAAAAAGGTTGAAGTGATAGCAGTACCTGACTCACATAAAAATTCCACAACAGTAACTAGTTACAGGCCAACAAATCTCCTCTCTCAATTGAGTAAAATAGTTGAACGAATTATTAAGAAAAGAATTGATTACTTTTCAATAACAAACAGCATATTTAGCAAAGAACAGCTCGGAATCAGAAAAGGTCATAGTTCTGTTGATCAACCAGTTATAGGTTTTAAATCAAATTACTGATAAATATAATAATAAAATGCATACTGGAGCACTTTTTCTCGAGGTTGAAAAAGCTTTTGATAGTTGTTGATACTGCTTAAAATTCAAAATCGTATAATTTATAGATAATGTAAATGTGCGCTATTCAAACATGAGAAATTTTCAGTTTGAAATTTCAGAAATGTAATTCCTGAAAATGTATCGATTTTTGACAATTCTGTTTTTGTTTTGTAAGTTTGAAAACTGTTCATTGAAAAAGTGTGTCTCGTATAGATATGCGTTATCTCGGCCTTCGGTTCAGCAAATAATAAGCTGTACAAATTTATATAAATAGCTATAATTTCCAGACACGTAATGAATTGGCACCCTGAAAAATAATAAAATAATACGAAAAGATTAATCTTTTCAAACATATCTTTCTAACGCGCCCAATCAAGGCGTTTATCAATTAATTTTAAATCAATTACACGGTTCAGGATCCTCATGAGCTACTTTTCCATATAGTTATATATACAATTGATTGAAAATGTTCTATGAATCATCCTAAAGTATCTGTTGATACTTTTTATCTTCTTTTCACGATTTAAAATTAAAATAATGAATAAACAATAAAATTGATTCCATAAACTACGTTGAAAATGTTTACTATTATGATTTTTCTGCTGGATTCATCTCGTTTGCTAAAAAATTCGACTATTTGGCAGAAAGTTCAGTTACTTTCTTGAAAATTTAACAATTGCATTCAAAAGTCATATTTTTGTTTAAAATTCAACTAATCAATTGAAAGTTGAACTACTATGTTGAAAAATTAATTATTGTTTGTCGAAGTTTCATCTTTAGGGTAAATAATTGATCTATTTCGTTGAGAATTTATTTCTTCTTTGATTGATAATTTATTTTTTTAACTAAAACTCAGCTGCAAAATAGTTGGATTTCAATCCTGAATTAAGAATTTTCAACATAAAAGGTAATTTTCAACAAAATAGTTCATTTTTCACCAAATTGTTGACTTTTCGAGCCAAACAGATGCATTTTCTACAGAACAGGTGAATTTCAGAACCAAATATGAATTTTAAACTAAATTGATAAATCTTCAACAAAAAAACTGAATCATTTGAAATTAGTTCAACTTTAAACAGTTTACATTCAACCAAAGAGTGATATTTTCATCAAAATAGTTTATATTTATTCAAATGGTTAAATTTTCAGCCAAAAATATGAATGTTCAGAAAAAGTATATGATAATTCTCAATGAAAAATGTAATAGTTGATATTTCAACCAAAAAATATTTTTATTTGAAATAAAAACAGTTGAATATAACGAGAACAGAAAAATTAAAAAAAAGGTTAAATCCTTAACCAATGCAGAACAATTTACAACATGGAAGTTGTATTATTAACCGAAAAGCTTCGATTTTCATCTAAAAGAATAATTTTTCATCAATAAGACGAATTTTCAACAAAAGACATGAATTTTGCAAACCTGAAAATAAACAGTTCGATTTTCAACAAAAAGGTTAATCTTTTTGGCATCTGAGAAGATAATAAACTTATACGGAAAGTTTATTTTTTTCAAACACATTTTGTTTCCGCCCCAAAAAAAGCGCTCAGTAATCAATCTGAAATTAATTAAGCTTTTTAGGATTCTCATGAGCTACTTTTTCACATACTTATATTTTCTATTTTGAAAATTATGTTTATGGCCCTCCCTCATGTACCTATCAATAATTTTTATCTTCTTTCTGTGATTTCAAATTCAAATAATGAATGAACGAAAAAGTTTATTCCCAATACTACGGTTGAAAAATCTACTATTATATTTTTAGTTCTCAGCTCATCACGTTCCGTTATAATTTCGATTATTTGATTGAAAATTCAGTTATCATGCTGGAAATGCAAAGACTCTGGTAAGAAGTCATATTTTTGGGTCAAACGTTAAACTAATAGGTCAAAGGTTGAACCAGTTTGTTGAAAAATTAATTTTTTTGGTTAATAATTAATTTTTTCAACCAAAAACTCAACTATTCCATTCTTTCATCTAAATGCATGTCTTTTGTTGATCACTCGTCTATTTTTGTAGAAAATTAACCTACTTGGTTGAAAAATTATTTTCTTTTTATGAAAATGTAACTATTTGATTTATGTCATTTGCAAAAAAATATTGATAATAAAATAAATTAAAAATTTTTTTTAACAAAGTACCCTGTTACATTTTTGGAAATAAATTTAAATGAGCCGTTTCAATTAAAAATCTTGACGAGATTGAATTTTATTAGAAAAATGCTCTTAATAAAACACTGATGCGTATAGAAAATCAGTGGTCTTAAAAAATCGGGCCAAATTTTGTCATGAAAACAAAAATATAAAGAAAGCTTCCTAATATACTTTATTATGAATACATTTCATATTTTTATAATTTTTGTTTCACGAATTCACTGTGAATCCATAAAATCTAATTTACTTATTCAACCACATACGCTACGAACACTGTTAATTCAAACAACTCCGTAGGTTTTGCGTTTATTAATAATTCTGAGAAATAAGATAGCGATTATTATCTTTTTTGGGTACTATACCCCTTAGCTTTACGGTTTTCATTGATTTTGATAGTAGGTATTTTATTTTCAAAAATTTCATAATAAATTATTTTACAGCTTCTATCAAGAATATCTCAATTTTCAACAAATTTCAACATCTTTAAAATTTCAAAACTTTTAAAAGTCTTTTACTTTAATTATTCAAGTTAAATTGCTATATATTTATGAATTCATATTCAAACATCAGAATTGCCTGGGTTCTGAAATTTTCAATATTAAAATGTTTCTATTTTTTTCATTCATTCTTTAACAATCTGATTGTTCCATTTTGAGCTCTGCAATCAGTTTATGTCATATTCTTTATTGTTGTTATTTTAATTGTTTTAATTTCACACATTTTTTCAAAGCTTGTGTTATTATTCCCAGAAATTAAATTTCTTCATTTTTGTTCCACTCTTTACGATTAAAACAAAAACTACTCGTTCGATAAAAAAATTATTAACAACAAATTCATACATCTTTTTTTGATGTAAAACTTCGGTTCATCAATATTTTTCGTACCTTGCGTTGTTTCACCAGAAATTTAATTTGTCTATTTTCAATGTTTTTTTCAGGATTGAAAGCAAAACTACGCATCCTATCAAAAAATGATTAATAAAAAATGTGTAGCTCTATTTGGATGAACAACCTTTGTCTATAATTTTTTTGCGTATCTCGCATGGTTTGACCTCAAGATAGAATTTTTGTTTTTCTTTCCTTGACTTTATTTTATATCGTGCGTTGTTTGGCTTAAAATTTTGATTTTCGCTTTTTTTTATTTTTAAGTTTCTCTAACTCTGATAATTCTCATTTCATCAAAAAAGTCGTGAGGATAAATTGTTTGACTTTTTAAGTACTATGAATAGCCGTACATAGAATTTTCAAATCTTGAAAAAAAATGGTATCAAACATTTTGAAAATGCTCTAACTTCTTGCATTTTCATCAAAAATAGCTGGGTAACAAACAACGACAGACGGACAGCGACGTAAAAACTATTTTTTGTATCTCAGGGGGCCTCAAAACGTCGGAATTTGATGGAATCTGTGGAAGGCATTTTTCACGTAAAATCAATACTTTCTCATTAGGATGATAAATGTAAAAATTTTAGAGCATATTTGTAGATTTTTTTCAGATGAACAATTTTACTTCTAAACATTCCTTTCGTATTTCATCTATTTTGCTGCAAAATAAAATTCTTCATTTATTTTCTATTTTTCACGATTCAAATAGAAAATATGCGTCTCATAGAAAAATGGTCTGAAGTAAATCTTTAGATCTTTTTCAGATGAATAATCTTAGTTCTTAAAATTGTGTTCGTATCTGATATAGTTTTACTGCAAAATTGCATTTTTTATTTTTTGAGAAGCATTTTCGATAGATAAAACCAGAATCGTTGGTCAAACATGGCTGGCTATTGAACCTATTATTTTTTTTGAGGCCTTAAAAAATATTACCTAAGGGCAATTCAACCGGCTAATTCCTTCGAAAATCACCATACATCTTTTTCAATCAGTGAGTCCAAAAACATCAAGATTTGATGAAATCCAAGGAAGACAATTTTCACATAAAATCAATACCTTCTCATTCAAATGAGACTCTGATAAAAAAGTAAGGCTTTCCAGAAAATCTTCATTATTTTTTTCATTGAATTTTGAAAACATGAAAAGAAGATTTCCAAGGAAAGCCACATTTTTTCAACAATTGTAAAGTTTCTTCTTATAAAAATCAATTCTACGAATTTTACGTGAGCTAAACCATTTTTGAAACCATGCATTTTTTGAATAATATTTTTGACATTTTCTCGTAAACGATTTAAAATATCACAAAAGAGCAGGAGCTATTTTTTGTGAACATTTTCGAGATGTATAAACTTTCGTGTGGAAATTTTGTTGTGTCTTCCGCTCTTTCCGAGGAAAATCCGAAAAATTCGATTTTTCCAAAATAATTTTTTTCAACGTGAAGCAGTGGTTATCCAAGAAAGAAACTCATGACATATAAAGCACATATTTACATAATGAAAGGATAAATCCGGAATAAACATCCTCATTCAGAAAATTTTTAAGAATTCATAGGTAATCTGCGAATGACTGTAAAAAATGTAAAAAAAAATCGTTTAAACTGTAAAATACGTATTCCTTTATTTCCACCATATAATTTTATGTGCAATTACTAAATAATTCTGACTTCATGACCTAGACTCTTCTTGAAATTTCGCCTAATTTAAAATATAATTGGTCTTTGGTCTAATTTTGATAACCAACAAAATCGGGCTTTTTCAGGAGAGCGAAAAAATATTCTATAAAATCAAGCTCCTGACCCAAAGAGTTTCTTATTTGAGACCGAAGAAGTCTGATCAGAATCAATTATCCGGTTTCGAGAAATGGAATGTGGGATTCGCTACTTTTAAAGTAATAGGAAACTAAAATTTGAACAGGTTGAAGAAAGAACTGGCTTCGAGGAAATTTCGAGTATAAGAAGATTCCCAGTAAATCATTCAAGAATTTTGAGGTAGAAATTTCATGTATTTTGAAAATTATTCCCTTCTGCGAAAATAAAGATTTAGTATGATGGTATCGCACTGTAACAGCTGTGAAAATTGCTGTTAAAAATCGGCTAGCCGATTTTACGCTGAAAGGGCTATGCAAAAATTAAAGTGTATATATACTACATATGTAGTACATACATGTAGTATATACTACATACATACTATTTATATATTTTTTTATAAATAAACTATAATAATAATAATTTCAAGAAATATCATTTATCATGGCAAGGCAAGAAAGATAGCGCAAAATCCTTTTTAATTTATTTAAGGGCTTATTCTTTGTGAAACGAAGTATTTCGTTCTTTTTAATGTATTTAAAAAACATTGAGGAAGATAAATGTGACCAGGAAAAGATACCGAGCAGAAAAAATAAATAAAAATGTGCACGAAGACAATATTTTATTAAACTGGCTCTTTGTCCAGTCATTGCGATAATTAGAGCCAAAAAAAACCAATGAATAGTAAAATCAGTTCTATGATAAGAAAGTACTGAAGAATAAGCAACATATATTGTAAAAGATTCGAAAAACTAGAATTTTCTCCATCTTTTCTATGGAAAAGGCGCAAGTGAATAATTATTAATTGTCTAAATAATTGCAAACTGTCCTTGAAAATAAATATCAGGAGAGCAATGAATTATTTATACGAATGAAAATTGTTCAAATAATTACCAAATATCGCTGAACAAATATTACCCTTAACATTCATTTATTTTGTCATTAATTTCAGAAAATAATAACTTCTTGCGATTTACAGGGCAAACATTCTTTCAAAAAATAAAAATAGTTCAAATAATTACCAAACATGTTAAAAATAATTACTGCAGCACGACTTTATGTTATATTATATTACTTATATATTATAATATTCCTCCATTAACTGTATCATTTATCTCAAAAAATAATAACTTTCCACGAATTACAGATGAAAACAAGCTGTGAATTCGATGTCGAGTGTTTCGACTTTGTTTGTATTTATAATTATATGGTGCTCTTTTCACGAGCACTTTGCTTCCCGTTAGCAAATGTATTTGCTTCCGCATAGAGGAAGCATTAGTGATTTTTTTTTTAAAACAGACAAACCAAAGTCTTCATTTTGATCAATTTAAAAATAGAAATTTAAAAAAATACAAAATTACAAAATAATACAAAAAAATTTGAGAACACAAAAACAAATTAGACAAATCAAATTTTGTATTCGAAATGCTATCCTCTCAGTCACGTAGAATATTCACTGTTATGATGACACATATTTTATTTGAAAATGGTTATTACGATTTTCGTATTTATTTTTGAAAAAATAAGTCAATACAACTTTATTCCTATTTTCATGAAAGATGACCCTACTTAGGAATCAGGGTCGCACTTATAAATTTTGCTAGTTACAACATTTCCTAAATATGTAGTACTTAATAAAAACATAATGAATAAAATTCTAAACAATCATTCAAGGAATAAAATGCGCTATATTGCTTGATGGATCTAAAATGACAATTTTTGTCTGAAATTGATTTCAATTCATTGGGACCTTCTGGTTCGATTTCATTATTTCAGTTGAATATTGATTAATTTTGAGCTTGATGGTACGCCGAGAAAATATTTAATTTGCAGTATTTTGGCAGATATTATTGATGATAGAATTCAGGAGAAAACTTATTTTTCCTATATATATATATTCTTATTTAAAGATCAAAAGCTATTGAAGAAAGGTTGCTCGACTTATAGTTAAATAAAAAAGGAACTCTTTATAATTTCTAATGTTGTTTATTGAAAAAATAGACAATTATTTATTTTATTTTGAAAAAGGTATCTGAATTACATAATTGCATTGAAATAATTATTTTGTGAAAGGAAATTGAAAATTCCCTGCGTTTAAGTCGACCCTGATCAAAGAGCTTTATATATAGGTGGAAGTCGACTTAACTATAAGCGTGCCAACGTATAGCGGGGCTTCCCCGGCTTCACTCGTGTCTGATCCTACGCTATGGTTCTGAACTCAGCCGGTCGTCAGGGCACACTACTTAGTACTTCTCGCATGATAAAAACGCATTTATTACCTCTATCTCTTTCTCTATTTTTACTTCTTTTACCAGTGAAACGATTAATTTTTATCATATAAAAAAATAATATTCTTCGAGTTAGAAAATGCAAAATCGAATGTTTGTTCATCATAAACTAGGTTACCAATTTTGGGATACGTCATAAGTCTGCTTACTTTCAAGGTTCACAGCCTAAAATTTGTTCAAGTCTAAGGAAATAGGGTGATTGTTTAGGAAATGAGGGGCATATATAATAAGGGTAATAGATTTTTACAAATAACATTTATTCCGATAACATATTGAGTTCAGTGTAAAATGTCGAAATATATTGCATTCTCAACATAATAGTTGAATTTTGAACCGAAGAATATTCCCTACCAAAAGAGATGAATTTTTAAACCAAAAATACGAATTTTCAACAATACATTAATGACTTACGACACTGTTGCATTAACAACCAAGTTGTTAAACTACCGAATAAAATCTACCAATTTTCGACAAAAAAGTTCATTCTCAATTGAGAAAGATGACTTGCCTACCATAAAAAATGACTTTTCTATCAAAAAGATGACTCTGACAAAATAGTTGAATTTTGCACCAAATAGCTAATCTTTTAACCTACAAAGATGAATTTTCAAACAAAAAGATTAATTTTCCACCCGGAGATAGATTTTCATCCAAATAGTTAGACTTGCAACTGAAAAAATAATTTTTGAGAGCAAGAATGACATATTTAAATTCTTAGTTCAAAAAATTACTTCAAAAATGAAAACGAATTTTTAGCAGATTAGAAGAAATTTGGATTCCTAACCTAGAGAAAAATAATTTTTGACAAACAAGATTAATTTCCTACCCAAGGAAAGACAAATTTTTGACAAAACATGAATTTTCTATCAAATAGTTAATTTTTCATCTTATGAAGCATAAATATGTAATTAATAATGAAATATAATATTTCCATTATTGGAGGACAAATTTATTTCCTGCCAAAAGAAGTACGAATTTTCAACAAATTGGTAATATCGTGAACCAAAGAAGGGAAAATACGGATTTTCAACAAAATCATGAATTTCTTACCAACTAGTTGAATTCTTTTAACAGAATATTTAAATTTTCTGAAAAAAATAGAAATAAAAAAAAAGATAATTCTCAACCGAATTATTCAAATTTCTACCAAACTGTTAAATTTTCTACCAAAGAGACATTTCAACTAAAGAAGATCAATTTTGATTCAAGGTGATGAATCTTCAATTAAAAAAATGAATTTTTAACAAACTAGTTCAACTTTCAGCAAACGATTTGAGTTTTTGACAAAAGAATATGAATTTTGAAGAAGATACTTGCTTTTTCAAGAAATGATTCAAATTTCAACTAAATAGTAGAATTTTTCTTTAAACCAGATGAACTTTGATCCACAAATATGAGAGTAGACTTATCACCCAAAAGATGTAAACTTTTGATAAAGAATAGTTAGATTTTCTTATTGAGTTCTATTATTTCAAAGAGGGAAAAGAAATTCAGTTTTAGTTTTTAAAATTAACTGATTCCGAAGCTTGCAATGCTAAGAATTTTTGTAAACAGTTCTTAGTGGAAATAGATTAAACTGTGATACCAGAAGTATTTTCGAAAAATTCCACTTGCGGCATTTTCAAAGCTCATCGAATAAATTTTGAATGAGTGAAACAGAATCAAATGAGGTTATTTTTTTATAAAGAAGAAACAAAATTGGAGAAATTTAAAAACTTTTACCTTTCGTGAATTATGACACATTGAAAGAGTTTTGCTTTTTGCGTAAAATTTGGATGATTTCAAACTGAATGGTTATATTGATACGAATCAGTTTTTTGGAAACTCATAACAAAGAATCGAGTAATAAAATAATATTAAAAAGGGTGACAAAAAATCAATCAATTTAGTAAATTAAAATTTCCAAGTGATTTTATTTGATATTTTAATTTATTTCTAAATGTTCCTTAACTTTATTGATAAAAGAGAACATTTTATAAAAATGTTTTTAGATATTGAGGAATAAATCTGTTTTTAATACTTCGCTATTACAGTATGATTTTTGAACTTTTTTCACTTTCAAAGAGATGAACAAATTTGAATTATGGACAAAAACTTAGAATTTCAGTTCCAGTTATGAAAATATTAGCGGTGCCGACCGTGCAATTTGTGAGAAAATTTAAAATGATTCAAGTTTTATTTTTGATTTTATTTTAAAACATTGATTTTAAGCTTTGAAGATTCTAATATATGTCGGAAAAGAATCTGGAAGATATTTCAAAGTTTCAAAAGTTTGAAAAAGATTTAAAATTTCAACAGATTTCAAGACATTCTAAACATTAAAGGAAAATGTTTTAAAATATTTTAAACCATTTCAAATGATTTCCTCAAATTTCGAAAAAGAATGTCGAAGATTTTAAAGCAAACTTTTTCAATTTTGCAAAATTGAAAAATTTCAGAAAGAATCAAATCATAAAAGGTATTTAGATGTTTTAAAAAAATTTGAAATCTTAAAAAATATATGCTAATAGTGATTCTTTACTTTCAAGAATTGATTTGAAAAGAATATTTAACAAGATTTTGAAACATGATAAAAGACTTCCAGAGTTGTGAAAAGATACAAAAATAATTCAATGTATAGAATTCCTGAAAATAAAACAAGAATTCAACGATCAAATTTGGACAACCACCACAAAATGCTCCTATTGCAATTCCAACGTTTCGGGAAAATATTCAATAATTTTTTATTCCACAAAATTTATCTTAAGACTATGTTTAAAGAGATTTTTTGATTTTCCAGCACTTTTTTGAAGTTGAAGAATAAATTCGAAGCATTTCTAAATATCGTCAGAAGTTTGAAAAATTTTATGAGTAATCAAAGATTTAAAAAGATATCAAAATACTTAAAATTCGAGTCATTTTAAGATATATTTAAGAATGTTAGAAGTTTTAAAGAGATAAAATATATTTTATAACTTAAAAAAAATTATTAACTATTTTTAAATGTTTTCCAAGCTTCAAACAGACCAAAATATATTTAAAACTCAATCTCTTTATAAATTTTGGAAAAATCCCGTGAAATGAGAAAAAATAATTCTATATAATTTTGTTGAGAATTTATATTTTCAGTTTGAAAATTTATTTCTTGTGGTGGCAATTTCGTCTTTTTGATTAAAATTGAAATTGTTTGGTTGAAAATTAAAATTTTTTTGTGGCTGATGATTTAAATATTTTGTAGAATTTTCATATTTTTGGTTGAAATAAAATCTTCTTGATTTAAAATAAAAAATATTTTTTACTTTAATCACCACAAATTATGTTCTCCGTTTAGAACTCATATACTTGGTTCAAAATTTCACTACTTGGTTAAAAGTTAAGCTTAGTTAAAAATTTACTTTTTTAGGTGAATATTCATCATTGTAGGGCAAAATTAATCTCTTTGGTTAAGATTGTAGCTATTTTGTTAAAATTTTTGTTTTCTGACAGGCAATTAATATTCTTTGTTGAATCATTCGGAGATGAAAATGCAATTTACATTGTTAAAAAGTCATTTTTTGGTTAAAGATAATTCATTTAAGTTGAAAGTTTGTCCTTCTTGGTAGGAAATTCATGAATTTTGTTGAAAATTTATACATTTTGTTGGAAATTTCAGTAGTTGGTTGCATAATACCTTTTTTGTAAAAAATTTATATTTTGGGGTGACAAATTAAACTTTTTTGTAGAAAATTTGTCTCTTTTGAAAAATATTTCATGTTTTTTGGTTAAATATACAACTGGTTAGAAATTATTATCTTTGGTGAGGATTCAACTATTTTATTGACAATTTGTCTTTTTTTGGATGAATTTAACTGTTCTTTATTCAGAATAAAAATATTTTTGTATTAAAATATCAGTTATGAAGCTTTTTTCGATGAAGATTCAACTATTGCGTTGATGAATAATTTTTTTTGTTGAATTTCGGACTTGAAATATCTGAAATTTTCAGAAACCTTTTTGAATTTTCTCAAGAATCTTAGGTAAATTATATTTATATAACCTTAAAAACGAATCAACCTAAGAAAAAAATAGTTGTTCAAAATTTTTATTTTGTAATCAAAATTATTTCCCCCCCTCAAACCAAGAAACTAAACACGCGTGACTGATGATGTTAATATTATATTATATATCTAAAAAATTGGTGTTACGAAATATCTCGAAAATCTCGCCGTCACTGTTGTTGGAAACCTGATTGGCTTTTTATTGCTTGAAGTTGTTTCATATCTTAAATTTGAAATTTTGCAAGTCAAATCTATAATTTTAAGTTATGCTAGTTTTAGTACTGTATGTTAGCGTTTTTTGTCTAAGATTAGTTTTTTTAAACAAAAATACGACGGTTTGATTGTTTATTTAAAAAAACATTATATATTGATTCTGAAGTAAGGGTATCAATTTTTAATCAATTATCATTGAAAATGTTCGCTCTGCTTATATTTTCTATTATTTGAGGTAACAGATACCATGAAATACAAAAATTTTGTTTTTATATTAATTTAAAAATTGCGTGAGGTGAAAAATGAAAAATAGCGCGCGTGTATGTTTTATAGTTTGTATATGAATTTTATTTGAAAAGATAATTCGGAAGGAATGTTACCTACGTGGTATCTAACCAAGTTTTCGCCAAATGTATGTTGATCACGTATTCACGGTTATTTCATTGTGACAAGGTCCCATTGCGAACCATTATACTGAACTTGAACGTTCTCAGGTACTATTAGATTTAACAAAAGAGGTATTTCAAATCTTTGAATGAGAAGTAAGTACATTTCCCGAGTGTGGTACAAATTTAGATGTAAGCTGAGACGTAAACGCACAAACAAGTCTCATGGAATGCATGAAAAAAAATTACTTTTTCATTTATGTCTTTTAACAACAACAAAATACATATATCCTTAAATAGTTGACAAAAATTTGTTGGAGGTCCCGTTATATATTTTAGCTTCAACAGATTCTAAAAAATAAAATATCGCAAAGAGATGAAAAAATATTGGTTGAACTTTTGTCATGGGGAAATAATTTCAGAGGTAAGGCATACGAATAAAAAAAATTCAATAATTTTAGGAATGTTAGTTAAAATTTTCCTCATATTTCTGTGTTTCAAACCCCTTAATGGGAAGAAAATAAAGTTCAATCTTCATTGTTGCTAAGGCATAATTAGAGTATATATAAAAGAGTAGAACTTTGAGAAATGTGTGTTTTTTGTTCGAAAGAGATACTGTAGGAACGTGAGCACATAGTGCTATAGAAGAGATCTTTGAGATAAATAAATGATACGATAGTCTTTACTTTCAATTCTTTCTTCAT
Source organism: Andricus quercusramuli (assembly GCA_932178445.1). Taxonomy (NCBI): domain Eukaryota; kingdom Metazoa; phylum Arthropoda; class Insecta; order Hymenoptera; family Cynipidae; genus Andricus; species Andricus quercusramuli. The sequence goes on from CAKNXH010063172.1 coordinate 13,740, forward strand.
TTATAAGAGACAGAAAATTCAATTTTGGACCTAATAAAAAGAATTGCAAAATATATCAAACCTAAATAAACAAATCAAATTACAAAAAAATATTGTATTTAATTAATATATTTCGTGAAAATGTAAATATTTCTCTCATTAGGAGGACTTGAGCCCTTTTTCTACAGTTGGTTGACTTATCGAAATTATCATCTAAATCACAATCCCAACAAATAAAATTCCAGGGAAAGAAATTTTTCGAAATGGAAGATTCCGGACGTTAGAGAATTTCTGACAATTTAAAATTTCCGAATATTTGAATGATTTAAATAATTGCTTAGTTATTAAAAGACAAAGGGATAGAGTAAGGAATGATCAAATTGGAAGGATTGCAAAAGAGTTGTAGTAATAGAAAAATAATAAATTGAATAAGAAATATATTCACCAAACAAACGTAAGGCACGACTGAAAAATTCGAAATATAATAATCCCGTAGTTAAAATATTGACCAAATGAAAACCTTAAAAAATTTGTATAACAACAAATGAATAATAGAATAATAAATAAAATAAAAGAAGCCTGTAGGCTCACAGAAAATGTTTGTGCTACGCTCACTGAATTTCGGTGAACCTTGACACGACAATAAAATGCTTCATTTTAGGAATACATATTTAATCTAATTTGTAATTAATTTATTATTCAAAAAATATATCAATGAAAGAAGTTTAAGTGACGGACATTTCATAATTCCGGCAATTTCATTTTCGGTATTTTCAAATTCAGTAATATCATAAACCGTTGGACATTTTCCAGTGCTGAGAATTTTTTTTCCGGGATTTTTTAGGCTTCCTATTTTTTGAATGAATACTTTAAGATATAGATTCTTCTCGTCAAAATTTAATATTTAAAAAGTGTAAAAAATGCCCCGAAATCGCTTGAAATTTCATTAATTTTTCAGAGTTTCCTTAAATTCCCTTGAAATTAAGCATAAAATGTTTGGAAATCATACAAAATTCTTTGATACCGCTTTAATTTTTTTTTAAATATCTTAAAATTATATGGAATTTGTTGAAATTGCTTGAAATTTCAAGAATGCATTGAAATCCCTCAAAATCTTTGAAATAATTGAAGCTCCTATAAAATCTCTTCAGTCTTGTACAATTCTTAGGACTCTCTTGAAATCTTTGGAAGTGCTACCAAATTCTTCGACATTTCTTGAAATCTTTAGAAACACATGATCGTAAAAATTTCTTAAAATAAGAAGAAATCATTTTAAATTACTTGAATATTAATTAAAGCTCTCAACAAAAATTTGTCACGTCACTAAAAATGTTTGAACTCCCTCGAAATCTTTTAAATCCTTGGAGAATGGATAGAATTCTTTATATGCAATGGAATTCCTTGAAAGTCATCTGAAATCCCTCTCAACAAATCGAGGTTACATCTCTGCAAATGCTACAAATTTTTTTTAAATCCCTTAAAGTTGTTTAAATCGCTTGAAATCCTTTGGAACCTGTTAAAATAGCTTCAAATCTTTTCAATATTTTCAAATTCAACAAATCTTTGAATTAATTGTTGGTTCTATAAAATTCCTCAGACCTGATGTAATGCTTTGAAATCCCTTGATATCGTTGATAGAGCTTCAAAAATCTTTGGCCTTTCTTGACATGTTTAAAGTCTCTTGAAATTATTCAAAATCTTTCAAAATAACTCAAAATCTTCAAATCCTTTGAAAGTTTGTAAGATCCGTTTTAGCCCTCGAAGTTTTTGAAATCTGTAGAAACCACTTGAAATCCTACATGAGGTTGATAAATCAATCCTTCTTTTGTAGTTTCTTTATTTTTTGCATCACTTTTGTCAATATTCTAAGATTAGTTATTTCTATTCTGAGTTTCTTATAATGATTTGTCTAGAATTTAAAAAAAAAATTATGAGAAATTCATTAAAGGCCTATAATATTTTGTTATCACGTATGCACGGAATATGCCCTACTTCACAGTGATTTTTGTGAAATTTTTTAAATTCCTGAAGTTTGAAAAAATCAATTTCAATATTGACAGGACTTTCTTCCCAAGTTCGAAATGAATTAATAGTCATATAATTATGGAGAAAATGAACCTGTTGAAAGTTCAAACTTGCATAGCTTTGTAATAAGAAAAGTATAGAAGTCCACACTAAATTAGAAACTGTTCAACAAATTTGTCTTTCTCATCTTCCACCAAATTCCCACGATTTGAAACATACCTTTAAGTTTCCTTCACAATGATGATGTTATAAGTATATATAATAATCCACGATTCATTTATTCGGTCCATATTACAGATCTTATAATCTTGCTCACATTTCGGGTAATTATTGTTAATAAATGCTCAAATAAGTTAATAATTTTTCACCTTAGATTAAAATGAATCAATTTTAGGAATCATGAGGTATAATTTGAAAACTATGTAATTTTTCACGACTTAGTTTCAAGATCCTAAATTAGGAATGCTTGATTTTTCAAATGAACTTTGTAATCGTTTAATTTTTTATGCTTCAAGCTTGAATTGAATAGTTTTAAAAGTTTCCAATTGGGAAGCATCTAAATATGCACGCTTTCAGAATAATTTACTCTTAAGGTTCATAATATTTGAAATTCTTCAATTTTCAACTGCGAAAATGACAGTGATTTTTTTTTACAGAAATAACATCTTTTTTTGTAAAAACATCTATCTAATCACTTTGATTGTAACCTGATATTATGTTAATATGATAATACGATACTGATTAATCATACTAATCATCTTTTAAATTACTATGATATCAGTTTATAATTATGCCTTTTAATGTGCAATTGTAAAACCACCCAAGAATTTGACTTCTAATAACACACAAGAATATTTAATAGATAGTCCTATTGATTCAGAATCTCAAATTGAAAATTTCCCAAATCGATAATAGTTAAAAATACAAATATTAAAAATGTCAGGATAATTTTACAATTCAATCTTTCCAAATATCAAAATTTGATATAAAAAATCTTGATACTCAGTTTTTTATTCAAAATTTTTATATTCAAATATTTTAGATGATTTGCTTTCAATTTAGGTTAGTTTAAAATTTAATCATTCTAAATTCAAATATTTGAAATTGTTTGATCTCAATGTTGAGCGCAGAAAATTGTCCGGTTTTTTGAAACCTTCCAAATCCTAGAAATTCGAATTGAAAGGCTTGATAGTTTCACAATCTTCAGTCCATAGGATCCATGTTGAATTCAGAACAATGAAAGATTAAGAATATAGTTTAATAAATGTAAGCCTTCAAAATGAGAAGATTGTAAAACTAGGCATTTAGACATGAATTATTTTTTCATTTGAAAACGTTTAAACATATTGAAAATTTCAAACTTAACTTCAAAAATGCAAAGAGTTTCAATCTTAAAGGCTCACAATTATGCGATTTTAACAATTGGAATCATAGTGATCGTAATATGTATTATTTTTTATTAACTTCCAATTCTCAATGTCACATCTGGAGGAGGTTTAACTTTTAGTTGGATATATAAAAAAATTGATAATTTTATATTTAAAAATATTTGATTGGAAGATTTCAAGAATAAATAATAGTCCTACATGCAGTGTTAAAAATTAAACGATTTGAAATTTAAGAAAAATTGCATTGCATTTTCGATTTCTTCCCTTACATATCTTTAAATTATTAATCTTTCAAAGTTTTGCATTTAAGATTACTTCATTCCAAAATGTTTTATTTATTTTCAACCTAATTTCATTTCGGTCTGTAAAAATGACGTTTTATTTATTTCTGGAACTGAGAAGAATTTTTCGCATCAATTTTAGAATTAAACTATGATTTTTTCTATTTATTATCAATTTTAACTTGCAGCATATCAGAAGCTTTGACTTTGAAACATATAATTTAGTTTTAAACTACAAATTTTCCAATATAAGTGTTTCAAAATGAAAAAATATTTGAAATTAATTATTAAATTTTGAAAACTTTTAATTATAAATTATACATTTTCAATTCCTTTGCGTTCTAAAAGATTCATTTTTCAAACTTTAAACCTGAAATTATTCAATATTGAACAAGTTCAACTCCTTTGCGCTGCAATCGATATATTATTGTCCTTTTTTCAAAATTTCACCTAACTTAAAATTGTTTCATTTGGAACGTTTCGAATTCAAAATCGTTCAACATACATTTTGCAAGTTTTTGAAGATTTTAATTCGAAATTATCAATTATCATTTTAAAACAATGATATTATTTTGTTGACCAGGGTATTATCATATTTTTAATGTTAAGTATCAACTATTGTCGATACCTGGTCTCTTATTTTTGGACAAACGAGAAAAAAAACTGCCTCAGCCCGGATTTGAACCCGAAACACTACTATACATGAGTGGAACGTTAACTGATTACGCCACCGAGGCTGATGTAGATCATTTCTTGATCCTCCTATATCATATGGTGACGCGTGTCTGCATCTTTTTTCTTGTGAATCTTCTTTCAATTCGAATAAATTTTTTTTTAATTTTCCCGTTCCTCCAAAAATAATTGACCAGTAATCGAAAATATCTGATATTTAGCATCAGAAAATTGAATAATATCCTGGTCAACAAAATAACATCATGACTTGAATTTATATTTAAAATCAGTGAAAATTCTTCAGACTGAATTGTTGCTATAAAAAAGTTTCTCAGGGTGAAGAAATGGAGACCCGCGTTACCATGTATTATAAAAGATATAAATAATCTACCACAGCCTCGGTGACGTACACAGTTAACGTTACACTCACAAATAGTAGAGTTCCCGATATGAATCCGGGCTGAGGTAGTTTTTATTTTTGATAATTAATTAATTATCATGTTATATTATTATAACTATTATTAAGTACTTAAAAATAACGTGAAAAGTAAAAAATTACATACCTCAGACCAAATAAAAAAGACCTTAATGATGCTAAGAAGAGCCTTTAATAATTCAACGTTTCGGGAGACAAATGCTCTCCTCATCAGGAACAGGGATCCAAGTCAAATATCAGTCCTTAGAAAAAATTGAAAAAAAAAACAAAATGTCGAAGTAGATAAAAAATGTTTTCCATGCTCTTATATATAAATAAATGAAAAATAATAAAACTCTTAATATTTGGAAAATCGTTTATTAATGGATTTTTAAATTGTTCATATTCTGAATGTTAGGAAATAAAAATACAGGGACATTATTGACTTGTGCATTAACTGCTAGTATAATGATAATTTCAGTTTATTTTCAGTGCAGCTTATTTCTTTTTCAGAATATCATACACTACTGCTCCAACTAGGTTTGACACTTCGCCTACAGCAGTTGAGAAGCAGAGAAGAGAAGAGGAAAATAGTGTATGGCTCGTTAAACGGGGAACCTCGTTACTCTTGACGGACGAGCTAAAACGGGACAGGCGCCCGCACCAACACCGCCTCCTCTTTGGAAGCGCCACTTATGGGAATAAGCGTCGGGTCGCACTCGTGGGACATCCGTTGAAGGACCCTTCAGCGAGCGGTTTGGCATGAACGGACCAAGAGGTTGCACCGCGACGTGTAAGGAGTACATGTCGAATGTCGAATGTCGAATGTCGAATGTCGAACACGTCGGCTTCGCTTGGTACTGTTATGTTGGTGAGTAAAACCGCAGAGATTACGCTGGGGAGTAAGTGTCTGCCATTTGCACTATTGCACTATTCTCAGTGCAACAATACGTCTACCAACGGTACCACGTACCTATCCATTTGCAACAACAGATGACTACGATCAACTTCTTCTGGAATATGGACATGCGGCTTGGTGTTAATCAAGGGAATTCTTCTATAAGTAGCCAGGAATAGGGACCATTCAGCTTCGATTTGAGTTTAACCTTCAAGTATAGACGTAATTTTATTTTGGAACTGACATGGAGATAAAGTCACACAGACTGCGTTTTATATGGAATGGAAGCTTCTAATGTGTCCCCTAAGGGTTTATATTGTTCTTGTATCTCTTCCCTATTCCTTTGCACACCCCTCACACACTTACTCGGTGGTGGGAGGGGGACCTACGGTTTAAGGTGGATTCTGAACCACCAAGAGCAACAGCCTTAAGTACTTAAAGAACCTTTTTCTCTAGAGGTACCGGTCCCACGACTCTCCGGAGATGAACAACTCCCTTGCTAGGCAAGTGTTCACCGCATGGGCCACCGAGGCTCTTCCAGAGTGCGAGGCGGGAATCGAACCCGCAAGCCGATGGAGTGGGTCCAAAGCCTATGCCTCAACCCCCACGACCATCGTCCCACTTTGACTGCTTTTTATATCTAATGAAATAAGTGAAAACGTTCTTATTATATAACTTTTTCAAGTGTTATCTCAATTTTTCAAGCATGGTGTGGTCCGGAAGACCGCATGTCCACATGTCTGTAATAATTGCCCACTTCGTGCTCGAATGAGGGATAATCAGGACATAACATTTTTCTAGGACGGCCGTGTTCCATACTCTAAGCACCCACCTCAAGCTCAGGTATGTTTGTGTGTGACATCTAGCGCTTCAAATAACTTGAAACAAATTAAAATATAAATATAAAATTCTGACGCTACCGTGGACGTGCGGTCTCACAGACCATCTATGAGCTTTCAGTTGATATTACCCCCAATACACGCAGGACCACACGTTGTCCACCTACCTCGATAAATGTTAATTTTAATTTATTTTTAATGTTACTTTATTGTTTATTGTTAATGAATGTTAATTTAAAAGAATTCTCCTACAAGTAGCCAGATATATGTACAATTTAGCTTGAATTCGAGTTTAAAGAGTTTCTAAATGTTCAGGTCTGGACAAAACTTAAAATTTCGTTTACTAAATGGCCCGAACTCGAACCCTGTAAATCCCTAGAAGTTCGGGTTCGGATCCAGACCTTTTAGACTTTTAAGAATCCAGGTCAGAAAAAGAATAGTTTGAATTCTTATGGGTCCAGTCCTGGAACCAAACCCTTTTAAAGTCGTCAAGGGCCCGGTGCTTGAAATTTTAAAAAATGTGAGTGCAATCCTTGCATACCATTAATTGGAAAGCGTATATACTTTTACAACTCAAAAGTCCGGGCACGGATCTTTTGAAATTCTTCAGGGTCCAGTTCTGGATCCGAACCCTTTTAAAATGGTCAAGGGTGCGTCCTGCACCTGAAATATCAAAATCTTCTGAAGGCAATCCTTTCATGCCATATATTGGAACCCTAACAATTTTTACTTAAAGGTTCTGACATGAGTCTTTTGGAATTCCTAGGGATTCAGGTGTGGACCTCTACTTGACCATTATTATACCTGGACAAGTGAGTCTCAATCATTTTCAACCAGAAAGTTTCCGCTCTCCACCTTTCTTTACAAAATACTGTTTTCTGATGATTTTAAAGTATTTTATTCTCAAAAAGAAAATGAAGTATCGAGCCTTTTTTGAAGTGGCATTGTCTAGGTTCGCCGAAATCCGGTGCGCAAATAACAAATGTTCTCGGTGATCCCAGGGGAACTTTAAAAGGGCGACAAGGCTCACCAAAAATCGGTGAACGTAGCACAAATATGTTCGGTTGACCTAGACACTTAGTTTTGAAACACGTGAAATTACGATTTAAGAATTTTTTTCACGTATCTGGAATTATTGTTTTGTAATTGTTAATCTACAGTAAAAACTGAGTAAAAGGGTACTGTGAAAGAATCAGATCAAACAAAATCTGTGGGTTTGATGGAGGTTTTTCTGTAGCAGAAAATGGGTTTCTGCTACGAAGGTTAATAAAGCTTTTTTGCACCTCACTTTTTTTAATTGTTTATCTCTCCTAGATAATTTATGAACGTTCCAAATATTTACAGACAAGAAAGTACAGAGGCTATTGAGAAATAAGTGAAATTTCATTCTATTTCCACAACAATTATAATAAACTTGATAAACTGTACTATTAAGAACACATTTTGCAATTTATAACATTCTCATTCAATGAGAAGGTATTGGTTCTATGTAAAATATGACGTAGTCGGTCCTCATTAAATTTTCAGGTTTTGAGATCCCCTGAGTTAGAAACAACGATTTTCACTTAGGTGTCTGTCTATCTGTAGTCTGTCTGTAGACTGGAGGCATGATAACTTTCAAAAGATTGATCAGATTGGATTAAGCTTTGACACACGTTTTTGAAGCATAAAAAAAAGAAAAAGTTCGTTAACCAGCCATTTTTTACAAATGGCTTTTTCTGGTTTTATCAATCGAAAATGTTTTCAGAAAATAAAAAATTCGATTTTCCACCATAACTGTACAGAATATAAAAAAATGTTACAGAATAAAATGGTTCATATAAAAAAGATGATGCTAATGAAAATAAAAAATTTCATTTTTCGGCAAAACTATATCAATACGAAAAAAAGTTGGCGATCTAAATGGTTCACATTGAAAAAATAAACAAAGTGATTGCTATAATTTTTTGATAAGTTACATTTTTTTCTGCTTTGTTCGTAAAAAATGCTATTAAAAATGAAAAATTCCATTTTTCGGCGCAACTATACGAGATAAAAAGAAATTTTGAGAGAGAAAATTGTTGATATCGAAAAGATGAATAGATTTTGTGAGTACTACTTTTTGATCAGTAACATATTTTTCGTTCCTTTCGTAAAAAATGATATTAAAAAAAAATTCCATTTTTCGGCAAAACTTTACAACGCAGAAAAAATGTTCATAAGCTAAATTGTTCATATTGAAAATATAAATAAATTTTGTAGATACTCTTTTTTGATAAGTTACATATTTTTCCTTTTATATGTGGAAAATACTATTGAAAATGAAAAATTCCATTTTTCAGAAAGCAATACAAGATAAGAAAAAAATGTTCATGAGCAAGATTGTTCATATAAAAAAAAAATGGAAAAATGATTATTTTTATACTTTTTCTTCAAATATGAATGTCTATAAATAAAAAAAAACATTAGGCGTTTTTCTCTGGACTTTAAAAAAGTGTGTATGTATTTCAATCAGATTGTGTTCCTTAAGGCCGATAGAGGCTTGAGTAAATAAACTTCCTTGTTCATCTAAAAACTGAATAAGGCCGAGGGCGAAGCGCGAGGCAAACAGTGTCCGAGTGCGTAGCGCGATATAGATATATTAGCGAGCGCGAAGAGCGAGGTATTTACAATTTAGAGCGCGAAGCGCTTGATACAACTGCGCGCCCTAGGCACGCTCAAACTTGCGAGCAGCGCGCGAAGCGCACAAAGAGAATGTGCCTATGAGGCTAGCAGATTTTGTTTTGTTTTTATTTAACTATTGTTGACCTATTGTTTCGTTCAATTCCGATAGCTCAAAAAGAATCGTTTTAATTCAGCATCTCTTTCTTTTTTCCTAATAATTTATTCTCTATAAGACTTAAGCCGTAAAGCCCAAAACCAGAATACTCAACTTTTAAGGCCCAAAAGTCATAAGTCCCAAAGTCATGAGCCTCAAGTCGTAAGTCCCGAAGTCAGAAGCCCCAAGTAATGAGTCCCTTTTTTATAACCATAAAGCTCTCCCATAAGTCAAATAAAAATATGTAAATTATCATTATTCTAAATACGGTTGGATCTCAGTGGTGTCCGGTCACAGTCGTGTCCTAATTTTTTTATCATAGTAAAATTACAATCAAAATCAATTTAGTCATTGTTGTTAACATTACTTTATTTCTCCTCACAGAAAAATCGCTGGATACTATTTGACCCCATTATCATTATCGTAGATCGAAAATGATCCTCCAACATCTCCTTGAGCAAATTAGTCCTCAATTTTCCGTAAAAAATCCAACCTATACAAATCTGAAAAACGTTTATGTGATTACATAAGATAATATGAGGTGACATGGGATTAAAACATATTACATAGGATTAGACGGAATTATACACGTTTACAAATATTATTCAGGATTACATAAGTTACAAGGTATTGCACAAGATTAACAGAAATTATACACCAGACTACAATAGTGGTTAACTGCTTTTAAAAAAAGTAAGTCCTTATTTTCGTTTTATTTAAAAAAAAGTTTGAACCGAAGTGGTCAGACCATGAGCAGCCCCAAAGTGATTAAAACTATTAAGTAACAATTATTACTGTCAAAATAGTAATGTGTTTTGCAGGAAATATAACTAACAGTACAAGACGCGAAAAAAAACCGGACACAATCAAATAGAAAATACTACGATTGATAGTGTAAATCACCTTTGTAGGGGTTCAAATATATTGTGCATTTTGAAAATTTTACATGCAATTCTTTCAATTATTTAGTGTGATACACACATAAATGTGAAGTTTTTTCTAATTGGGTCAAACTTTCTTTCTCCTCCGTTTGGTACCATCAGTTGTATTTTCTGCTAAACACTTATTATTTCTACGGAAATCAATAATTAATTGTTCTAATCATTTTTTGGCTGTTTAAGGTCTTCTGTTAAGGTCTTCTGACAGCGGTTGAAATTTATTTTTCAAACAAAATAAACATGCCGATTTATTTTTTTACTAAATGGGAGGAGTTTAGGGGATGCGTGATAAAATAACTGGAAGGTTTTAGGAAAACATAGTACTCAACAACAACAAAATCTTTTAGATAAGCTACAATTCATGACAGATTTTATATAACTTTTTGTAAAAGATTCAAGATATTGTCAAAGTTAACCCTAATTAGCCGCACTTCAGTAAAATCGCATAATATTCAACTGGATGAATTTCACCCCAACAATGAGTCTTTGAAATCTAAAAAATTTCTAGGAATTATTTAGGGACTCTACGAGGATCTCAAACAATTTTGTTGGTGAATTTCACCCCGATGACTAATTAGGCCTATCTGAAAGATCAATTCAGTCGGTGATCTTGGCGAACGCCATGGCTGACTAAAATGACCCTTACTACTTTGGACAACCTTTTTTTTAAGTGAAGCTGAAATTTAAATCACAATTATGAGACGTTATGCAAACACATGAAAAATAAAATAATTTATTATGAGCGACGGTAAACGTAATAAAATATTTGGATACGAAAATACACGCAAAAATGTGCAATAATGAAAATTAAACATGGAAGTAAAATATGAGATGAATTTAAAATTACTATTCTTGAATATTTACAGAACTGAGCTTTTTAATATCTTTTTCATTACTAAATTCATCCTATTTTAAAAATGTAATTGCGAGTTGGAATTGTAGGAACAAATTTTTTACTTGGCTGGAGTTATTGATCATACTTCTAGACCATTGACAAGTGCAAAACATCAAAGAACTGAAATTTATATCACATAAATTGGGAATAAATACGAAAATGAAAATATTATAATTTCCTTTGAAGTGACGTAAGATGGTAGTATTCAACAATATGAACTGAAACTTTTATGGGTATTTTGACGCTTCACAACATCCAATTTATATGTACAGATTCATTGCAAAAATACGATTCATAATTTACAAATAAACGGCAATTCATAATGTTTTAATTTTCACAATGATCAACAATTATATTTTATTCCAAAATAAACAGGGGGTTAGTTATACGACTTTTCGTTTTTGGCTCTTTCTTTTTTGCTTGTATTTTCTTTTGATAAATTCATGGCTTCTCTTTCTGTGGACGTTTGCAGGGTGTGGTGACCATCTGAAATTTCAATTTTTATCTTTCTTAAACGCCACCTCCAAATTTTTGCTCTTTGGTAAAATATTGTTATCATTTTTGTTGTAAGAAAAATATATTTCGAGGGTCTGCTTGGCTGTTCTATGTCTAGAAATGAATATTTTCAGTTCTTTAAAGAATATAAGAAAGCTTTAAAAAAAGGACATTTTATTCAATCTACAACTCCAAAACAATATTCTTTATAATGAATATACTTCAAGAAGATACACCTGGTGACAAGAAAGCTTGAATTTAGAAATAGATAAGAACCATACATTTTTTATAGTTTAAAGATTTTTATAGTACTTTGAGATTAAATTTGCCTATAAATTACCCGAAAAAATTAAGAGCTCATTTTTTAATTCATAATAAGTAATTTCTAGGGATGAAAGTGCTTTTGAGTCTTGAATTTTTACTATTCCAAAAGCGAAAACTAAGAAAGTTTTTTTCATATTTGAAACGACCCACCGTGTGCCAAGAAGTTTTTTTTGGCAAAACTCGTTTGACAGTGAAATTCTCAACTGATTTGGATGCATGTTTTTTTTCACTAGGAGGCCTCCAAATAACCTCTTATAAATTATTTCAGTCAATGCAACATTTTTTATTTAATGAGAAATTGATTTTTTCTAACCTTTGAAGTGTGCCACTGTTTAAAAACCTTTCAAATTTATTGTCTCTGAAAAAATATGAAAGAAATTAGTGAAGGATTACGATTCGTTGAGAATAGCTTCTCTTTAAAATGATTTGAACAATTTTTGTTAATAAATGTACAGTTTGACAACGTCTGAATGCATAGGTTCATCTCTTTCCAAAGAATTAACCGGAAATGGCTCTTTGATGACACCTTGCTGTCATATTCAGTAATTTGACGGAATTTTTTATTTATTTGAACAACTATTATGAATGCCTATCATTATTTTGTGAATAGACTTAACTGCTTTCACGAGTTCGACTGGAAATGTCTTTCCAGTGACTTTACACTGTCAAGTTGTTTGAATTAGCAGTAGCTGTGAATTATTTTAACAAATTATATTTGAAAAATTCATATTTCGATCATTTTCCATGATGAACCTCATTTTTTTTAGCGAGTCAACTAAAAATGTCTTTCACATGACTTATTTTTGTCATTTACCTTGGCTATGGGATTATTACATTGTTGATGTATTAGTTACTGTATCTTCACTTCAATAAAAAATGCACAAATAGGCTCACTTTTCAGTGATGCACAATTAAAAGCTCAAAAGTGAGCCTATTTGCCCAGAAATTGTCGAATTGCGTATTTATTTTTAAAAACTGTTTAAACTTGTGAACTGCAACAAATATAATCATATAAATTATGAAAAAAATTCATCTTCTTAATTAATTTCTTTATAGCATCACAAAAAAATTTCTTACTCTTGCACGTTATGAATTATTTTTATATAGTTATTGTATTGATTTGAGATTCTTTTATTGAATTTTAACCCTTGCGGGTCACAACTCCAAATGCGCCATCAGATATTTTTGGCTCAAAAAAATCATGAATGCTGTTGAAAGAATACAAAATAGGAAAACAAATATCTCCAAAGCCTCGGTGATAATTTGACTATTTGAAAAAACTACTTGACAAAAAACGTAGACATTCGGAAAAAAATTGGAGAGCCTGTGGGTGTGAGACACCCCGTGTGACCGTTAAGGGTTCAAGTCTTCAAACCAGTAGCATGTTTGAAAAGTTGAATAATGAAATAAAAATGTATTCGTTGTCCAATAAAAAATGTTCCTTTGGCTGAAAAATACATCCAAATTCCTCGAAAATTGAACTGTCAAGCGATTTTTGTCAAAAAAATACTTTTTGGAATACAATAGAGGGGATAAGACATTATGTATCCCACCGATATGCCGATAATTATTTTTGACAAAGTTATGAATATTTGAATTGTTTCGTAGCTTCTTGAAATGTTGATTTTTTCGTTCAAACATCCTTCTCCTGCATTTTTCCTCCACTACTTCCCCTAAATTCCCTTACTTCTTCAATTCACCCTTCGTCACCCCTTTACCAACTTTTTCCTTCACAACTTCCCTGTTTCCTCGCTTTCCCAACAAATGCTCCCCTTCTCCTACTTCCATTTTCAGCCCACACTTCCCCCTTCCCATCCACCCTCATTTCTAATCATTTCCCTTACTGCCAGAAATTGAACTTACTTCTCCTACTTCCCCTTCATAAATTCCCCTACATCATCTCCCATCATTACTCATAACACCCCCAGATCACCCTTCCCACATTTCGCCTCACTTCCCCTACTTTAACTTTCATCATTTCCCCTCAATTCCCCTATTACCCTTCTCTCACTTACCATATTACGCCTCACCTTATTTCCCCCACTTTCTTTACTTGCCCCACCCCTCATTTCCCCTATGTCCCCTAACCTAATTTTTCCTAATTTTCCCTACCCCCTTCCCTCATTTTCCTTCCACTTATTTTTTTCCACAGCCTCTTATTTCGTTAATTTTAAACACAAATTGAATAACACAAATTCGGAAAAATTTGTAATAGTCTGCATTTAAAATTTTTTAAATTCAAATACTCATAACTTTGTGAAAAAAGTAAGAATCTTTTAAAAACAACATATTTGAGTAGCCAATGATTCCGTGACTTTAGCTTGCACTGCCCGTCTGGTTTGAAATGAATGCGGTCAGGACAATTTTTCACCAAAGAGAAAAAAACTGGAGACAGTTACATTCCAGGTATTTTTTACATTCGATAATAAATTATGTAATAAAAAACAGAAAAAAGGAATACTCTACTGTTATAGTTCAATAAACTTAATTCCGCACTTCGATTTCAACAGTGGATTGGAGGGTAAAAAAAACGAAAATTGAGAAGCGGAAGGTTGTATAAACGACCCCGAGTAATAGGTTCCATAAAATCAATTATGGAATGAAATATGAAGTGCCTTACTATTCTCTTTGTCCGAACTCTTTAGGAAAAGATGAAGTGCAAGAATCGTCAAACCGTGAGTCGAAAGTAAAATCGGTTAGTAAAAATGCCATGTCTGTGGTATCAGTCATGATTCGCCATGAATAATGTATGCAGAGGCTTGCGGAGAATCCCATACTGTTTCATTTTTTACACTGGGTCTTCGTCTCCTTGGTCGGCGGCAAGTTCCCAGGTCGTCGGGTCGAGGGGTCAGTAAAAGGTACATAAAACTTGCTAGGGCCTGTCATCCTAGGTATCCGATGTTCTGCTCAAATCCCCTTTTCAACACGCAAATAGCGTGCACCTTAAGTAGGAACTACTTTCTTTAAGGGATCTTTGTCTTTATTTTGCAAAGTCAAGCTTTGGTCTTCTACGACGAAGCTTCAAATTTCAGGTATGTAAGTCAACTACTCTAAAAAATGAGGCGAAAGTTCGTCGACCGAAAAAAGCTCGCAGGGCTTGTACAACTTGCACCGAACCACAATATTTGGTGGATATGTTTAATGGAATATTACTGCATTGATTTAAGTCAATTTTTAATTCATAAAAGTCGTTATTATATAGCATAGGACATTTTCTGGAAAAACATAACTTTTCAATAATTTCACGTTGGGAAAAAAAATTAATTGACTTTTGTACTTCAAAAGATGAATTTTTAATCCAAAAGGCCAAATTTTAAAGAAAAAAGTTTAATTCTTCATTTTTTTTTTAATTTTCGATTAAAAATGATAACTTCAACAAAATAGTTAGGTTTTTAAACTGAGAAGTCGAATAAAAATTGAACTTCCAGTTTGAAAACTTAATATTCAACACAAAAGCGGATTCTCAGCCTGCTGAATTCAACCAAAAAAGACGACTTTTCAATAAAATAGCTAGAATTTCAACCAAAGAGGTGAAATTTAAAAAAATTTAACGAAGTTGTTTAACTTTGATTCTAGTAGTAAAATTCAAAAATAAATAGTATAAATTTTAACCGAATAGCTGAATTCTCTACCAAAAAAATTGAAGTTTCAAGAAAAGTTATGTATTTTCAACAAAAAGATCAGTTTTAGCGAAATAAGTTAATTTTTTACCATACTGTGCAAAAAGACGAACTTACTACAAGACATTTGAATTTTCAACTACTTTAATTTTCTAGAAATTTCTTGCATTGTCAAGCCATTCCTACAAAATATGTGACTTTTCAACTTGAAATTATAAATTTTCAACAAAAAAGTTACTTTCCCATCAAAAAGTTGAATTATTATATAAAACGACGAGTCATAAACCAAAAAAATTCGCCGTCGCGCGGGCATATTTTCATCGTACACTGCGTGCATGGCTCATAAGTTTGAGCGCACCTAGGACATAGGACTTTTAAAATTAAAAGTCAGACCATAAACAACTGAAATTCAGTGATTGTGAATTCTCTTTTGTTGAAGCTCCTTTGGCTTTAACGAACACATTCTCATCACGTTTAGCGTTAGAAAAAAAGTTTAAAAGCAAGTTTCAAGATCTATTTTGAAAACAATTTTGTTATTAGACATTTTATTGTACCATGTGCCTTTTATCCATAAATTTGATTTATTTTATTGTAATGCCATTTTTCAAGATAAAAACAAAAATTAGACATTCTATAAAAAAAGATTAATAACAAATTTGTAGCTCTTTTTTTGGCTGAACAACTTTTTTTTTTTTTCGTAGCTTGTGTCGTTTGTCCAAAAATTCAATTTTTTTATTTTTAATGCTGTGTTTTATAAACAAAATAAAAACTACGTTTCCTGTCAAAACGTGCTTCATGACAAATTTGTAGATATTTTTAGGCGCATAATTTTTTTTCAACAGTTTTTCCGTATCTTGCATTTTTGACCGCAAAATAAAATTTTGTAATATTTTTTGTGCAGTCAAAATTTGAATTTTAGATTTTTCAAGAAAATTAGAAACATTGTTATGTTAGTTTTTTATAGCTTTTGATAAGCAACGATTTTATTTTCCTGACTTTTGGGAATTTCGTGCGTTGTTTGGCTCAAAATCGTAATTTTCGTTTTATTTTTAAATTTTGTAAATGCTATGACTCTAATAATTTTTTGTTTATCGACAGAAGTCATTATGATAAATTGTTCGGCTTTTCGAGTACTACGAATGGCCATGCATAGAAGTTTCAAATCTTGAAAAAATGTTCTTAAAAAGTTTTAAAATGCTCTTTTTGAATTTTCATCCAAACTAGCTGGCTAACGAACTAGTCCTTTCTTTTCGTGCCTTAAAAACGTGTGTCAAAGCTCAATGCAATCTGATCAGTCCTTCGGAAGTCATCGTGTCTATAAACCACTACTACAGACAAAACGACTCAGAGGGTTCCGAAACGCGGAGATTTTATGATTGATTTGAATAAATTCTCAACGAAAAATGTAATAGTCGATATTATAACCAAGAAATATTTTCATTCAAAATCAACGAGATAGTTGAATATTAACTGAATAGTAACTGAAAAAAAATTTTGAATCAAAAATGAAACGAATTTTCAATGCAATATTTAAAGTAACCAAAGAGTTGGATCATGAACCAAAAAAAATGAGTTTGCAACAAAGGAGTTGAACTTTTAACCAAGTCGTAAATTTTTTTACCAAAGATGTTAACAATATGAATTTCGAACTAAGAATATAATAATGGACTTCGAATAAAATAACAAATTAACATGTATCCAAAATCAGTTTGCATTTCTTATCATTCAGTTTACATTTGAGGCAACCACAAGAAAAGGGGGAAGTTTCATAGAAAATAGTGAAAAATATAGAAATTCTTTAAAAAGAAGGAAAAGAAGAGAAAGGGGGAAAGAGAACTCTGAAAAATAAAAGTGAATTTCAAACTTATTAGGTTATTATTGAGCTGTACCTTTGGCGCTGCAGGGCCATCTTTCGCAAAAGTAACGAAATTGAAATTTATTATCAGGAAACGTACTAAACGTTATCTATGTCCGTATCATTACTTCCACTGATCTCCCTTCTCACCCTGCTACCAACCATAGTGTCTTTGAAAACAAAAAATTCCTTCAATAAAAGCCAAATTTTCGAATTTTGAAATGATATCCAAATTGAAATCGAAAGTGAGATTTTTTTAAATTACAATTAGACACTCAGTACCTCAATGAATTTTCGACTTTCTCACAAGTTTTTGAAACTTACTGTGAAACTTGGTGTATGTACGTGATAAGTGTCTGGATTAAGCTAAGCTTTGTAAAGGTCTTCATGAAATCCGAGGGCAAAGTTTCGAAGTTAACCCGCTGGCATTGCACTTAAGTATGACAGGTACTTCCTGATATTGAATGGTTACAAATTTCAAATAATTACTAGTTTGTCTTTTAAATATCATGGGAAAGAAGACAACGAAATCATCGTTTCCAAAGTCTTCAAAGTGGAATAGTTGAAATCAATTAATCACTTGAATAAACTGAACCTAATATCAAGTAAGATTATTTATTATTACTTGAATTTCCCAAACAAACTTACAGTTTGTAGAAAAAAAATCTCAGATCCTTATATAATTATAGAAAATTAAATATGTCTTACAGATAGTTGTGTCTACTAACAAAACTACTGAAACGAAAATCTAATTCTTTGCATTGACATCGGCATTGAGTGCTAGATACTTAGATTCTCTATATAAAAAAATAAAAATATTAAGAGGCCTGGTAATGACTTCTTCTCTTTCCTTTCGTCCTTCTATTTTATTTTATTCAACCCTTAAGGCAAGATAAGATGAAATACAAGATAACACTGGATACAAGCAACGATAACAAAAGATAAGGCAAGATAAATAAAACTTATAATAAGTTGTATTTCGAATCGCATCCGTACGTTTTCAATACATATATTGGATACCAAATTGAATCACGTAACTCTGAAAAATGCTGAAGTGAAATCCTATTTACGATTGAAATAAACTATAAGGAGTGGTTCAATTTGAAAAGAAATGTCGCCGGAGCACTTTACATCAGTAATTCTACGGGAAAGTTATAAAAGAGAATAATAAATCCGTCGTTGAAAAAATAGAGAGCCTTTGCACTTTTTCGTCAGAGAAAGTAATTTTTATCAATTCGGGTGAGTGTGAATGAAAAATGTAATAACACATTTTAATCAAATGTGAGATGATATTGTGGATATTTTGCCTTCGTTCATCTGCTAATTGAAATAGCTAAATTAATTTGTAACAAGGTAGTTAATTTATTTTATCATCAAGGTTTATATTTGGTAACTAGCGGAGTGACAGAGGGTCTTTCTTTTACGTAAAATTCAGAATTAATTAATAAAATAATTTGAATGAATTTGTGTATCTCTATTACAAAAATGTAGACTATGAATAATAAACTATATCAATTCTATTATTGATTCATCATTTGAAATCAGCAAGTTAGTGGCGATAGCTTGGACTTTTAAATAGATTAATTATCTTGTTTTACTTATTTACCAATTATCCGTGGAAAGCCATTATATAATAATTGTTTATATTATCATGAAAGGAATGCAGCTTTCTTAATATTGAGACTTCTTGTAATCTTATGAAAATTTATATAAACTCAAACAAACTTGACAGGTAAAGTTTTCACTCGAAATAACCCTTTGATAGAGTTCTTTGAATATATTTGAATATTTTACAGTTTCTGGTATTTTCCTAATACTCTGCAACGATTTGGAATGATCTAAAGTCTTCCGAAGAGTGTTGGATTATAGAAATAAGGAATTGACTCAAATTTTCTAAAGTGTTTTGTGATTTTCAGTTTTTTATTTATTTTTGAAATTAATGTTATGCAAACTTTTTACATTCTTTTAGAATTGTTTCGGAATGTTTTAGAATGTTTTGGAAGAGAACATTGTTGAATATTCCGGAGAATCTGGAATCTTGTATAAAAATATTCTCAGTTAAGCCCCTTCGACCACTTCTGTTGGAAAATCCTGGGGTACCTACCCAGGACACGATCTCGATTTTCCCCTACCACCACCACGACTCTAAATTCATTGCGCTTGTCAAATTAAATAAAGATTTATCTCGAAAGTAAACTCATTCTTCAAGCTTCTTGAGAATTGAAGAAACTCTATTTCGCAGGAGGAACGACAGTCACTTCCATTACGCAGAACGTCGTCACTGCAAAAGCTCTTGTGCTGCATTAACGAAAAGGTCTGGGCAATGCAGATGCTTGAAAGCACGACCACTTGATGCAAATCCGTCCGAATCCGAGCGAGTCGAGCATGTATATTACATTTCACCGTTGTGACGTCGGAAACAAACACCTGCCGGTCGTCATTTTCAACTATGTCTCTCCCTAGTCCAGGAAGAGCTTTCAAATGGCTGATTCTAACGGACGATTGATTTCAGACGTATTTTCGTCTGATAGGTGCAGGGTAGAATAGTCAAAAGAAGCTGCGTATGAATTTTGTTTGCGGAAATGACCAATTTTGTGAGGTTCTCGAAAGAAATGAATACGTGCGCGAAAAAATTCGATTCGATTTTCAACCGACATAGGAAGTGCATCGAATGTCGAAAAATCGACATTCAAATCGCACTAGGTCGAATCGGTTGTTTTTATTCGATCGGCCCGTACATCCAATTCGAAAAGTCGACATTCGAAACGTGTTACCATCGCGTCGAATCGGTTTTTTAGATTAGATCCACCTGTGCGTCGAATTCAAAAATCCGATAGTCAGCGCATGCGTTAAGTGCGAAAATTCATAATTAGAGGTGTGCTACCTCGAATATGTTTCCTTCCGATTTGAGAGGCCCTTGCGTCGAATTCGGAAATTACATTGCTGCTACAGTTGAATCGGTTTTTTCGATTCGATCGGCCTGTGCGTCGAATTTGGAGACTCGACATTCGACGCTTGCTACCGTTGAATCGGTTTTTGAAGCGCCCCATAAAATCTTTTTTTTTTTCTTCAGCGGCCCGTGCGGCGAATTTGAAAATTCGACGCGTACTACTATCGAGTCGTTTTTTTTTGTTCGATTCGAGTGGCCCGTGTGTCGAATTCGGAATTTCGAAGCGCACTACAACGGATACGTTTTTTTAGTATTGAACACACATTTCAAATTTACAATTCTCAAAATCTAAACCGATGCATGCAGAATGCCAATTGCAGGTCCAGCTGCTTATTTTTTTCTGCTGCTTTGGAAATGCAATATTTAAGAAATTTAACATACTTATCGCAAGTGTTGACAATCCGCAGGGACTTTCCCCCTCAAATATGAATTTGAGCTTTCAAGAGGAAAAAAATGGCCCCCGGATAATCATTTGTTGCGCTAGCATTTGCGATTGGTTTTTTCAGGTGAGTTTTCTATGTTATATTACCTCCTACATGAGCTTCAACCTTCAGTGGAGAAATTTGGCAAAAATATTATAACCAATTGGACCCTTTTACAGCTCCCGCTATTGGTACCAAAAAATCCGGCTATTTATACGGAAAGTTTGGTATAAGTAGCCACGGCCTATTACTGAATTCCTTCCCTAGTATAATTCAGAATTTAGAAACTAGAAACTTCTGACATCATTATTATAATTTGCTAATTAGTCGCTTTTCAAATACAAACTAGTTAATATTAAGCCTTACCATTTACATCCTTAGCTTACGTTAGTGATTAAATTCAATAAGTCGATTTTAAAAAAGAGCCCCATCGATTATTCAATTTTTTTTTTTAGTTTTCGTAACATTCCGTGAAACTGATTGAAACCGAAATCTCCTTTCCAAACATTTTTCAGTTGAAATCTTTACCGCCGTAACGGGCGAACTCCGAAAAGGAGGTATTTTATTCTAACAAATAATTAAATCAAAATTCTTGTGTCGTGTCAACCATTTGTTTTATCGTGTATTTTTATCGTATTTTTCAAACTGCAAATTGACATTAAGTGTTATTTCTAAAATATTAAATAAAATATTCTAAGAAAGATGTATGCCTAATATTAATAACTGATTTGAAGATTTTAAACAAGTACTCATTATTATTTTTTTGTAGTTTTCTTTATAGATAATTTTTAATGGTGAAATATAAGTCTTGGACCTATTTTGTTATAAAAAATTAATTTTTTTAAACAATGATTTATTCACATGTGGTTGCAAATTATCGGCATTCTTAGGACGAGATATTGTAATTAGGCAATATAAAAAAGCAATATAGTTGATTCAACTTTTCGTAAATTGTTTGGAAAATTCTTTATTATTTAAATGTTACTCGTCCGTTTGTTTGAACACATTCTTCCCAGAAAATATGAAAATATACACCTTTCCTGATTAACATGAACTAACTAGTTTAAGTTTAAAATCAACACGATCGACTCATTTTGTTGTCAATTGTTTAAACAATGTTTTTTCCTCGAAATGTAAAATTCTCGAAAAAATGTGCCAAATACTTGATCCTCGTTAGTGAGGGGGTTTTACGGCATGCGGAAAAGGGGTGATTTTGAGAGGTGCTTTGTAATATGCACTCTTTTATTGAAAATTACGTATTTCATTCTAGTATTTAAGAATAAGGGGTTTTCCCCCATTTTATAATGATAGAAAAATAGAGGATGAGAGAGACACCCTTGCATATTCTAAAATCGAAAAAAACTTGTACATTTTTTTGGAAACCTCACAAAATGGGCCACTCCTGCACAAAAAATCAAACCTGGTTTTTTTGCCATCGCATTCCAGAATCTAGTACTCTCTTCGACGTTGCATATAACATCCTAGCATGGTCCATCTATAGAGTTGGGACTGAAGGATTCAGAATAAAGGTGGTTCATGAATTTCACATGAGCACCTGATTCGCTTATAATGCGCTTTACTTCGGGTACTTCAGAAAAGCTAGAGTTTCCTCGCTTCGTTTGCTTGAATGGAACGATTCGATTTCTCTTCCAGTCAAGTCATATTCCGGTCATAAAAATTTAAACGAGAGTGGAGATTTTTCATAAATATTTCGAGCATAGTACAAGCGGTATGAACCTCAAAGTTCCAGCTATTAATTCTGTAAGGATTTATATCAGAGTTCATTGGCCACTGAATTAGTTGTATGCAATTGGAAGTGGTTTGAAAGAAAGGTCTCTTAAGAAATGTATAAGGGAAATTAACAAAAGAGGATTCTGGGCCGAAAACTAATTGAGGAAATAATAATGAGCATTTTGATAGACTACTTAAAACATTGAAAATAATTTTTAATATAATATAAAAATGTCGAATAGCTAATTATTCATTCAAAGCTTTTGAACACTTAAATTTAAGCTAAAATGAAGTTCAGAGATCCTAGAACAAAGGAATAAGTATTATCAGTTCGTTTTTAAAGTTATCTGAATATAATATTTGTAAGGTTCTTGAAAATTCCAAAAGCCTTTTGAAGGTTTCAGGGGGGCCATCCCGTAACTTGTTTGCTCTCATTTCTACTCCTACTTTTCTTATTTTTTTCTTCAAATTGTTGTGAAAATTTGAACGCCCAAAAAAAGACAACTGACGTGAATTTTTAAAAATTATAAGTGGGATTGAAAGTGGAAAAGGTAAATAATCTTAAAAATAATCTTAAAAATTAAATAAGAAGTTCAAGTTTTTAGAGCCATATAAATATTATTCTTCTGAAATTCTTGAGAAACTTCAAGAAGATTTTCAAAGATTTCAGATGTGTTAAATCAAGATTTCAACCAAATAGTTGAATATTGAACCAAAAAAGATCAATTATTAACGGGAAATGTGATAGTTGCTAATTCAATTGAGATTATTGAACCAAAAACGGTTGAATTTACCCAAATAAGACGAGTTTTCAATAAAATGTTTGAAATCTGCCAAAATTCTTAAAAAGTTTCCAAAATTTTTGTTCAAAATCTTCAAAAATCTACAACTTGTTTACATATTCATATTTTTCTTCATATTCTTTAACGCTTTCTGAATGGAAAAAAAGTTGTTTATCTTTTTGAATTTCTTGAATATTTTTTTAAGTTACTCGAATACGTTGTAAAATTCTGTAATCTTGAAAAATTGCAAAATTTCGTTTTAAAATCATCTACATTCTTTTTCGAAATTTTAGGAAATCATTTTGAATCTTTTGAAACCTTTTACACTCTTCTGTTGTAATTCATTTTCAAAAATAAAAAATCATCGTAATTTTTCCCAAAAACCTTATAAAAATTGTATTGTCTTGAAGCATTTCACAAATTCTTGAAAACATCCGTTTTTCGAAATCTTCTATAATCTACATTTTTTTTACATTTTTTTCCTTCTCGAGATTCAAATTATTTTTGAATCTTCTAAAAACTCTTAAGACTTCAAGATACCTATTAATATAATTCAAAATTTGCCTAAAATTCTTAGATATCCCAAAAAATTGAAAAAATTACCACAAAATCTTCCAGATTTGTTTTCGACATATATATATATATATATATTAGCGAATCAACAAAAATTTTTTGAATAAAACTTACGTATTTCGTTAAGGAGAATCTGAATTTGTGATAAAAAGTTTGGGTTCCCGTTCGCAATTACAAACTTGTCCCCATTTCCGCCTCCTGGAGGGTGGAGGGGGGGGGGGTTTCGAAGTCGCTTTTCCTCTTCGAAAATAAAAAGTTTTTATTGCCAATATTTTTTTTCATAGAATGCGCATTTTTTCAGATATTTTGATCACTCAAGTTAAAAAATATTTTTATGAAATATGGTCAAAAAGTTAAAAACAAAATTGATGGCTATATTATTATTCAATCATTTGAAATTTCAATGTTCCCTTTTAGAAATGAATGTTTCGAAATTATATTTTTCGAAAATCACCTTTTTTAAATGGTAAAATAAGATTCAATTTTTTCTAAATTATTGCCCACTTATTCTTTACCCTTGAAGAAGTTATTTCTTGATTAGCTAGCGTAATTCCACTGATAATATCTAACGACAGTATTCAATTCTGGCTTGGCGCAATCTAGTTTACGAATCAGGCAATAAAAGTGATTAAAAGAGGCGATAAACTGCTCGTCTTCATTCTTGACCAAAAGACAAATGGTTTGGGACACATGGTCGGTCGTTTGTTTTAAAGGCGGTGAGCCACGTATCCTCAGAACCATTAGTAGCAAAGTAATATAAATCGCAGGGAATTAAAGTAAAAGATTAATCTATAAACATCTCAGCAATCACTGGATATAATTTGATTTTTAATTAGGGAAGGATTAGAAAATATTCATAATATTTTCCTTGGCGATATTGCAGTTTCAGTAGGATGCGTAATTTTTTTGGTCTCACTCAATAATATTACAAAAAAAGTGGACCACAGACACCAGTTTTATGGATATGATCGTTCGCTTCGGTTCTAGTAACGGCAAAAAAATATGGAACAAATATCACACTTGTGATAGTTTTTTCGTTTTATATATCCAGCAGATCACAATTCGCAACTGCAGAGGAAATGCATGCAATTATGTGGGCCGGAGAATAATACTTGAAATGAATTTTCAAAAATTTTGTCAGTCAAAACTGTTATACAAAAAAAAATGTAATTGGGAACACTTCACCTTTGGAGAAAGAATTTTGAAACATTTAACATTTGGAAAAAGAATTTTATCAGAAGTATTTTCATGTGGGACGATGGTCGTGGGGGTTAAGGCGTGGGCTTTGGACCCACTCCGTCGGCTTGCGGGTTCGATTCCCGCCTCGCACTCTGGGAGAGCCTCGGTGGCCCATGCGGTGAGCACTTGCCTAGCGAGGGAGTTGTTCATCTCCGGAGAGTCGTGGGACCCGTACCTCTAGAGAAAAAGGTTCTCTAAGTACTTAAGGCTGTTGCTCTTGGTGGTTCGGAACCCACCTTAAACTTTAGGTCCCCCTCCCACCACCAAGAATGTGCGTGGGGGTGTGTGTAAAGGAATAGGGAAGAGATACAAGAAAAATGTAAACCCTTAGGGGACATTAGAAGCTTCCATTCCAGAAGTATTTTCAACAAAGAAAACAATTCAAGTGTTTCCTCTTTCTATAGAAAATTCTGAAAAGAACTTCATTAAAACCCATCAAAAGCTATCTTCACTTTTAACAGTTTCACGGGATAATCATTTTTTCAAAAGTATTTTTAAAAATGCTTAAATTTTCATTCTGAAATTTTGTATCTCATAATTTTAACGCTCTATTAACTAGACCGAAAATACTCGTAAGACCAATTTAATTGTAAATTTCTTAATGTGAAGCGAAATTAAGAAACCGGCTTACTTCTATACCAATCAGTATCAAGTTTGTTATAATTACATTTTTGGAAAATAACGCTCACTTTATTTCCTGGAATGCAGATTAATGTGTCTTCTGTATATCAGAAATAAAAGATGTTGTTAACATTTCAGTTACTAAAAGCTTCTTTTACAGTATTTTTCAGTTCAATAAAAACTGGGCTAAGAATATATTTTTGGATCGGAATTCATCTCGATTAGTTCAAAATTCTATTACATAGTCGAAAATCAAATTACTTTGTTGAAAATCCATGTATTTTGTTAAAAAGTAATTTTTCTGGTCGAAAATGTAACTAATTGGTTTAGAGTAGAAATTCTTTGTTTAAAATTAATTTTTTGGTTGAAGATTCATCACTTTTGTAAATTCCACTTTTTTGTTGAGAATTCGTTTCTTTTATGGTTGAAAAGTGATGGTTTAGAAAGAAAATTTGACTATTCTATTTTTGGTTACAAATTGATCATTTTTATTTGAAAATTCAAGTATTTAGTTGGAAATGCAACTAGTTGGTTAAAAATTCATACATTTGGTCAAAAATTTGTAGTTTTCAGTAGTAAATAAGCGTTCTTGGTTAAAAAATCGTCGTTTTGGTTGAATATTGAATTCTTTGGTTGAATTTTTTTAAGATTCATCATTTTAGTTAAAAATTTATCCCCTTAGTCGATGAGCTAAGTATTTAGTTAAAAATTCTTTCTTTTTAGCCCAATTCAACTGTTTTGCAGGCAATTGAGTTTTTTGGCTTGAAAATTCAACAACTTGGTAGAAAATAAAACTATTTATTTGAGAACTAACTTTTTTGTCAATAATTCATTTTTTTTTTTGGAAATTTATGGTTTTTGTTACAATTCAATTCAATTGATTACTACATTTTTGGATGAACGTCATCCTTCATAAGTTGAAAATAAGACTGTTTATTGGAAAATGTATGCATTTTGTTGAAAATTTTGTCTCTTTGTTTTCACAATTAATCTCGTTGTTTAAAAATTAATCTTTTTAGTCAAGTACTTAATTATTTTGTTAAAAATTTGTTTTTTTATGGTTAAATTCAACTGCTTGAAAAATTGTTTTTCTTTGTTAAAATTTTAATTATATGGTTGAAAATTCAACCCTTCAGTATCAGTTACCTTTTTTGTCTTAAAATTCCACTTTTCAATTGAAAATTAGTTCTTTTGGATTGAAAATTCATCTTTTATGGTATAATTTTCTTTTAATTTGTCCCGTTTACTTAAAAGTATTTCTGTCTACAAACCTGAGTGTTTTCTTGACAATGGTTTTTTTCTTCATTAGTTCTTTCAATCAAAATTTAATTATTCCAGTTTCAATTATATGGTTCAAAATTCAAGTATTTTCTTGAACATACAAAATATCTCGACTCTTAGGAATTTGAAGCGTTTCACATTTAACTCAATGGTGCATCTATACTACATTTTATTTAGAAGAATTTAGTCTTCTATTATTCTCATATTTTTGTGAAAAAATTACTTTATTCTTCCTGTTTTGAAAGCATATTTGGCTATGAAGTCTGATATTGAAATATTTCTTATTATTCATGATTCATTGCCACACATTCACCACACAGTCGACGGCTACTTCACATTCAGTGGGGGGGGGGGGGGGTGATCGTTAATAAGGAGGACAGGGAATCAAACATATCCTAAAATTATTAACTTAGTTTATGGACGGCAGCACCTTAGTAGCTGCCTCTACTACTTAGCATTAGTCCCTTAATTTGAGCGTGCCACATTAGGCGCCCCTCCCATAGAACCAGATTAAATAATTTAAAAAAAATTTCATTTCCTTTTTCTGGCATTATCGACCATCTAGAAAGTTTCAGTTTCCTTTCATCCGGCTTTTTCTGTCGTCCGGTTTCTACCACGTCTTGTTCCTGGGCTACGTACAAGAATTGGCACGAGACCAACGGGGTGGCGCGCAGACGGTACTGCGATTAGGAACATGGTTATCGGACTCGTTTGACTTATAGTTGAGGGTAACCTCACTAGAAATAAATCATTCTTGTTTTTTCTCCAGTAGTACTTCCTCTTGCCTCTTTTCTTCTTACTTTATCTCCTATTTTTTGGTGCACTTCACGCTCTAGGATTCTTGACCTTCAACTTTCTTGTGCGCCTTTCTTTCGAAAACAAATTAGTGAAAAGAAAGCATTTTCTTTAAAAAAGTTTCAGTGAGTAATAATTAAATTATTCACTGTGTCTCGCATGTTTTTTTGTTTCGCGGCTCATTCTGTCCTGTCAATGGGGTTTTTGCATATTCTCAAATATTTGTTTCTTTTAGTGAAATTAAAAGTCCACTAAAAAGTTAATATAACAACTCAAGAAAAGTTTTTTCCAAATAAGTATGAATATTTTTTTTAATGTTTGAAGAGTATACTTTTTAAATTTTTTGCAGGAAGATAAGGCATTCTGATTCGGCCAGCATCGGAAGCAAAGATAAGTTACCGCAGTTGATTGGAGAATTATTATGGCCGATAGTGATAGTGATTGCCTATTTTCATGCTTATTGCTCACAACGTAAGTAAGTTGATATGTAAAATTTTTTCGGCAGCTGTCTGCTGCATATTTGTTAGTCAATAGAGCCACTGCATACCATTATTCTGATTGGTTCAGCACTTTGTAGTATATGACCTTTCAATGTCATATAGTTTTTTAAAATAGGTATTCGATAATTGTTTGAAATTTTTTTCTCAGAAGTGAAGTGTAAAAAAATTGTTAAATGTACTAAAATGTTCAGAATTGTAAGCTTCATTTCAAAAATATATGATCTTAAATCCTTCAAGTGATCAATTATTGAAAGTATGATGCACAATTTGAAAATTGCTCATCTTTATCGACTGAGTTTGCCGAACCTTGTTTAAGAATACTTCAACTTTAAACAAAGTTTGGAGTTGTTTAATTTTTGACGGTTCAATTAAGTCCAACTTCATCATTTTTAAAGCTTCCAACTAGAGATCGTATAATTTTTAACATTTTTAGAATGACTTAACTTCGAAGGTTCAAATTTAAAAAATATGATCATATATATTCTTCAAATTTGACCCGTGAAAATGATGGAGAATGTTTTTTTTTGGTACATAAACATCATTTCCTAATAATAAATTTTACACAATAATTTTCGATAATATTTGTTATGTTATTTTTGTTAACCAGATAAATAAAATTTATTATGTCAGGTTGTAAACATTCTTTTAGAATCATTAGATTTTACGAGCACTAAATGTAAATTTGATCAGTTTTTAAGGCTTGCAATTTTCAAATTCCACTATATGAAAACAAGAATTCGGTAGATTTTGCGCGGATACTAATGTCTTTAACGAGAGAGTTAAATGAAATTAAAAACTTATTAGATGTTGGATATCTCACTAAAATTTCATTGAAAACTCCGTAAAATTCCATAAAAGTTGATGATGCCTTGGAATTTTTCAAAATGTTCTAATACCCGATACGTCTTATAAAATCCTTCCAAAAATTCCAAAGTGCCAATAGGTTCCCTAGACCGCATACAATTTTGTTGAATTTCTTAAAATCAATAAAATGTTTTCTAAATTATCCTGAAATTTCGAAAATCGTTGAAGTTCTTAAAAATTTCATTAAATTCTTGAACTCTATTCAAAATATTTTAATATCTTTTCAAATGTTTAAAATTCTTTGAAATTCCTCAATTCTTGTGAATAAGTTATTTGAAATCCACTGAAATATCATAAAATACATTGAAATCCCTAAAATTACATAAAGTGTGATGATACTCCTTGAAATTTCTTGAAATATATAAATTCCTATGAAATCCTTCGAGATCCTGAGAGAGTGATTCAATTATAGCATTAGGAGCCCTTAAAGTCCATATGAATTACTGAAATCCTCGAAAACCTCATGAAATCCCTTAAAAATCCTTTAAAATGTTTTTGAATCTTGGGAATCTTTTGAAACCCCTTGAAATATATGTCAATATCTTAAAAGCTTTCAATTCCGGTAACATTGTTCAAAATCCTTCTGCAGCTTTAATCTCTGAAAAATCTTAAATCTTTGGAATAATAATAAATCCCTCAATTAATTTTTGTGCAATCTCCTGGACAGCTGTAAAATCTTCCAAAACTTTTAAAATTCCTTACCACTTTTGAAAACTTTAAACATTCCCAAAAATAATTTAAATCCTCAGACATTCTACGAATTCCCTTGAAAACTGTTGACGTCCTTTGTAATCCTTTAAATCTCTCTCAATCTGTTAAAATCCTTTTAAATCCCTGGAAGCTTGCAAATCTTTTTAATTCCTTCAAAAAAATTAGGTAGAACGGCTTTTAGCGCTGGCCTGCAAGTCTTTCATCGGGTCGGTTTGATGAATTCCAGTCTACTTTTGTACGCTAATTTTCACGAATAAGTAATAGTATGTCCATTTTTTCAACCTAAAGATATTTAAAGGAAAGAACATATGCTTTTTTCAGACGAAATAAAAGAACAATAAGTTCGAACAAAGTCTGACAGAATTGTTGAATGAATTGATAAACTCAAAATTATTGTATTCTATTTGTAAATGCATTATATGTAGAAGACTTATAATGCTTCGATTGCTTTAATTTTGCAGTTAAGTATTCAATATCAAAAATGAAAATTTGTTTCTGGTATGAAATTTTTGATTTTTTTAATTTGTATGACTTGAAAAAATGTTTGGTAACCGGGACTGAATAAAATACGAATTACACTAGATCGTAAGGTTTAAATTTGTTTAAATAATGGTTTGATCTCTTAATTGATGTAGCTGATGATGGAGGATCGCTCTGTAACCAAGGTTCTTTTATTGCATTTTCCGCTCGTTTGGAAGAACTCCAAAAGTTTCAGATCAGCATTACTATATAGACTTTCCTGAGAGTACATATTCTTTAGTGGGCTGACAGAAAGATCACTGCCTCTATCTACAAAATCGGCAGAGTATAATGAATGGCCAAATAAAAATTTATGAAATATAACAGCCTGGCAATAACCTGGTATGCAAATATTGTCTTATAATAACTTTTTTTATACTATTATTCCACCTGTTTCATTCAATAATTTCACTATTTTGAGCCATTCTGAATATTGAAGTGATCAATGCAAAAAAAAATCTTCTTTGAAATTTGTAAAGTAGTAGATGTTACAATACATTACCTGTACATTTTTATAATTGCATTGTGAAATTTTCACAAATTTTGACAAATTACTCGTCAGAAGAGCCATTAAAGGTATATTGCAATCATCTTATCAATATTTCCATACTTTGTTTCTTCGCAGTTCAGGGCGAATTTTTATTATTTTCCTTTTTTTGACACGCAGGGATCTTTCAGACTCGACTATACCATTAGCGTAACTGTTTGCTGTCGCATCACTGTCGACTTTATCGTCTGGCAAGGCTAGATTTGCAAAAACGTCGACTTCCGTAACGCCTTTATTCCGTGCTTTGCTCTACTGGAGTTGGTCCAATAATCTTTTCCTATGTTCCACAATCTTTTCAAACATGAGTATGAAAGTGGGTGAGATTTCTATGACTTTTAATAAAACCAAAAAATTATAAGAAGAACATTTCTGTAAAAGTTCGGACTTAATGTCTTGCAGATTTGAATACAAGAAAAGCGAGTAAGTAGTGGTACCATCAGGAAGAATTTTTATTTTTCTTCTAACTGATTCTGATAAGGAATTTTTAGATGAACGGGAATAGCATCCATTTTAAAAATAGAAGAAGATAAAAATGCATTAATTTTTTTGTGAAAGGAACAGGCAAGGAAAAGTGCTATTATATACAGAAGAGCGGGCAGATTGAGAAAATTCGAATTGGATAGTTATAGATATAGCATTGGAATAGAAACTAAAAAACCGAATAGAATGGAATATCATGAATACAAACGGAATAGATTGAAATAAAACAGAAGAATACAGATTCGGACTATTATTGGATCGAGACTCAAATATTCTTTTTTCAGCAGAATATGCTATCTCGCTTAAAACCAATTAGAAAAATTCCACTTACTTTTCCTTTTTATATAATATAAAATATAAATACACATATTTTTCATGCACATTAAATGAAGAATATTCTGCCAACAGCGTTTATGGGTTTTTCAAGTGGAGTTAGCTCCCAGTATAGCTTTCAGATTTCGCAGTTGACTCTGGCCTCAAAATAACGACTTCAATTTCAACGACGCAATGAAAAAGATAGTGAACATTAAAGTTAGGTACATAATCTCTCGGAATATTTTTCCCTTTCAACTTTTTTTTTCGCGATTTTAGTATAAGGGCAAGTCCACGTCAGGAATATCAGAATCTTCAGGTGTTCGTTCGATTTCAATGAAACCTGGTGAAATTATAGTTCCTATAGTTATTACTATATTATAGATAGTTATTATTATATTATATTATAGAACCTATAGTTGGATTTCGATAAAATTTGAAGGTATCAGAGATGAAATTATACAATGTTCAGAATTCCTGAAAATAAAATTAGAATCCAATGATAAAATTTGGACAACCACCACAAAATTCTCTAACTGCAATTCCTAAAAATAACAAAATTCGTTCCTTTGGACAAAAATAAAAAGAAAGAAAGAAAAATGAGAAGGCAACCAACCAAATTATGCCTTCCCATTCTCCTTCCCTCTTTTTTTTTAATTTTGGCAGAAGGAACAATTTTTTCTTGTTTTTAGGAATTTCAATAGGAGCATATTGTGGTGGTTGCTCAAATTTGATCGTTAGATTCTTGTTTTATTTTCAGGAATTCTATACACTAACTTTTTGTTGGACGTGAAATAGGATTTCGAATTTGATTCTAATCTAATTTAAAATTCTCAAATTTGACATTATACATTTAGAAAATATTTAACTTTATATAAAAAATTGCGAAATTTCGTCAAAAAAAAAAGTCAAACACATTCATTTTATTTCATTTTCCGCGAAATAATCAACTTCAATTTTTCGTTGATGGAGATAAAAAGGTTTTTTATGAAACCACTTTTCATTTAAAAAAATAATGGAGACGTCTAGTTCTCGAGATATCGTCATTTGAGTGAGATATTTGAAGAAAGCAGAAAATAATTTTATGTTTTCACTGACCCCAATTTATAGCAGTGACATGATTTTATGCCTATACTGTCCACAGTTACAATTTGTTTTTAATGTTTATAAATAATATAAAATAATATACTTACAACACTAAACCTTACTTGCAATATAATTTCAGGACGATTCATAGATGCATTTTTTAATGATGACTTCATATGTACAAAACTTGAAATTTGTTTACATAATCTTTTTTCACAATTGATAAATAATAACGGAAGGCATATTTTCATAATCAAGTATCACTTTGTTGATAAAAGTCAGTAATTTCAATGCCAAAACATCATTTACAAATGAACAATCCATAATGTTTTTGAGTGCTTGTTAACAGGATTTGTTTATAACGACTATAGTTACCAGTCAACATTTTTTTCATTCTTAACAGACATTCCCCCTCCCCCCGATACTACCACCAAGCGACACAGAGCATGGGAACATTTTTTTCAAGAAGATGTCACAAAAGTTGCAGATTCTTTCGTTCTTTAATGTCAACACTGACAGCGCAGCTCACGGTTTAACTAAAATAATGATATCACGGGAACCAGAAGAGTCTCAACGAATTTTTTATTCAAATGAAAGGTGGTTTCACACGGCATTTTTTATCCATATTCAAAAATATTCAAATGTGGGTATTGCAAGAACATTAAATCAACTTTTTACTACTTCTTATCAAGCAAAATATTAAAATTTTTTTTACAAATATTTCTTCAATATATAATTTTATCTCCAATATCTGCTAGTTCCATCAAAATCCAATCATCGGTACCAGATATGTGGTTATTTCAAAAGAATCTTAACCAAAAATTCAATATGACGGAACTTCTATAATTTTAGGAAATTCCAAAAATACTTCTCTCTCAGAATGTCTTTCATATGGTATCGTAATTTTAACCACTTTCATCAGAATGAAACGACTATTTTCAGATTCTGATATTCGTGATGTGCACTTGCCCATAAGTCAATTATTTGAAATATTAAACACTCTGTTTTTCAATCGAGGAATTTGTCCAATTATGATACTATTTATATTTTCTTTTTTTCGTTCGTTCTATTTGGCCACATATAATTCAGCTCCTAAGTATTGAAAATCAATAAAGGAATAGTATGGCTTTGCTTTGTGGAAAACGTGGATAGCCTGACCATAGCCAGACTCTTACTACTGATTACTGCGGGGAACCCTACGGGTCAGTGGTACGACGATGTTCTGATCTGACGGTTTTCTCCAACGTCCGCGCAAATAAGTTAACTGAAGTCTATTTCTCTTTTAAAGTTTATTCATGATGAAATAGTATAGAAAATGTGAAAAGTAAATTCTGCTTTCGCCGTACTCTTCGTTGTTTGACGGTCAAAATCCTTTGATATTTCTTGAAATCCACTAAAATCTTGGAAAATCTGAATAAAGTCTTTGAAATCCCTTTAAATCTTGTTGAATTCCTTTGGAAAATGGATATTTATTTCAAATTGTACTAGGTAAATTCTTCAAACTCTTCAAATCTTTTAAAATCACTTTCAATCTATAAAAACTTTCGCAATCCCGTGGAATCGTCTGAAATACCCTGAAATTCTTTCAATCCATACAAATCTTTGTCCCTGGGAAGCTCTGGAAATACCGTGAAATTATTGATCCCTCTTTAAAACACTTGAAATCTGCTAAAATCCGTTTCAAACCTTCTAAATATTTCAGAATATTTTCGAATTCCCTGAAATCTCTTTAAATACCTTCAAATCTGCAAAATCCCATTGTAATTCTTTGATATCCTTCAAAATTCGTAAAAATACTCCATTATCACATAGAATGCTTTAAAATCTGTCAAAATCCTTCGGTATTGTTTCAAATACTTTAAATCAAATGTATTTAATGCACGACTGAGAACATTTATTTAGAGACGAGTTTAGCTTATCTTAATTTTCTCATCTCGTACTAGTATGTCGAGTAGAAGCGGTCAGATGATTATTCTGCCATCAAGTCATTTCTCTGCTTTCTGACTAATTGTAAATTATGCTTCCGTTGCAGTTACTAATGGAGAAGTGTTGGTATAGTAGAAACGTAAATCTCGGTCTGGTTTACAAG
This sequence comes from Andricus quercusramuli, assembly GCA_932178445.1. NCBI lineage: Eukaryota > Metazoa > Arthropoda > Insecta > Hymenoptera > Cynipidae > Andricus > Andricus quercusramuli. Next base: position 48,663 of record CAKNXH010063172.1, read on the forward strand.
GTTTGAATGGTACACAATCCGGTGTAACTAGAGGGTGGCACCGCGGAAATCTGCTTCCGTAGAAACAGGGAGAGCAAAAACTGGTAAATTGGACAAACTAGATCGCAACAGCAATTCGCGTAAATTAAGGAAATGGAAACAATGAACAAATTAATTAATCAACAATTGAAACCAAAAAACAGGTTATCTGACTGAGTGATTATTAATACAATTTCCGTAGTATGTTCGAAATTTTGGTTGATTTATTTCTTCGATTTGAAATACACACTATATATATTGCACTGATTTCTATACTAGAGAAAATTGATATGAATTAATTCTCCTATTGCACGTAATGCATTTTTTATTCATAAAATTGAAATACAACGTATATACAGGGTTACGGATTTTATAGGAGAGGTTGTCAAAATTCAGGAATCGCGGTTATATCAATTTCGGTATAACGATGTCAATATTGCTTTTCTATGAACGATATGCAAATGAAATATTGCCCCAGAGCACCTTATACTCTCAGGTTGAAATCCCCTTAACGATAGAGTCATCTGACTCGGGAAACGAACAAGTTTCGAGCATAAGGATTATTATTAGATTAAGCGTCAATGGGTTATTAACTTCAGATGATGATCCTATTCAATAAATTATAGAACTTTGCAGGACGCTATAGAATATTCTAGAACATTCCAAAATTCCTGAGAATTCAAGAATAATCTCGAACATTCTAAACGTTCTTAGACATTTCAAAATATTCCGGAATTGTTCATAACATTCCTAAATTCTTATAGAATTTTGGAATACAAAGTATGTTCAAAGAAATTCTACACGATTCCAGAATGTTCCAGATCCTCAAAAAGCAATGATAAAATATACTATTTCAGGATATTCTATAGCATTTAAAAACAATGATAGTAATTTTAACACCATTCAAGAACACAGAAGCAATTTCAGGAAAAGAATATTCTTTAAAATCCCGGAGCAGTCTATAACATTCAGATAAAAAAAGTTTTAGAAAGTTCCGGAATTCCACAATAATAACATAAAACTGTGAGCAGCTAATAGATTTTCTTTTGTTATAGTATGTTAGCATTTTCGTAGAAAATCAGTTTTTCAAATTTTTGGAAATTATTAGATTTCAGAGTAAACTAAAGAATTGTATACAATAATTTTAAGTTGTTTTTCTCTTTTCCTCTACCGGAAATCGATATTTTCAATGAAAAATAATTTAGTTTCAAAACAGATACATTTTATGATTTTTAAAATGATTTGTATGATTTAGAATTTTGGAACAATTTTGAGTAATGTAAACAATTATTTCAATTTTAGATCTGCAAATCTCAAGTAACGTTTTAAATTTGCGGCGAAATATCAGAATTGATAATTCAATTATTATGAATACTAATACAAATATTTTAAATTGTACTATTCCACTCTATATAATAACTTCAACTGAAAAATTCCGCGAAATCAATGAAAATTTGATATTTTTTATTATAGCTTTCCAATTTTCCAAGTCACTTTCCAAATTAAACTTAAGTTGAACTACTTTGAATTCAATAATGATCTGAATTGTACCATTTGAAATTAGAAACATACAGCAATCTTGTTGTATATTTACAAAATCAATTAGTAATATTGGTAGTTCCAAAATGATCTAGAATACTCTGTAACATTACAGAATATTCCATAATGTACAGAGAATTCCAGACACAGAAAATCCTGAGGTATTACATTGATCCTGGAGTTAGGTAAACGTGAATTGTGGCTCATAATATTAATAAATTTATCTTCGGTGAGAGCTTCAATAAAAAACATGACTGTCAGCTTCTGGGATTATGAAGTTTGGCTTGTACAGTTTTTCTATTCGATAAATTGGATCATTTTTATATTAAATGAAAGATGTAACTGTTGCAGTTTTGATACCGCCGGATTTAATTTTCACCTCTCGTGATTTGATAACTTTTGCAGGGCCAAATTTGCTACTCAAAGGAAGTATTATTTACAATAAGCCCAACTTATTTTAAAAAATCAGAATCTATGAGCAAATAAAAGGTATGCAAGCTCTTCTGAAGCATTTTTCTTTGGAGGGCCCTCTAATAGTACGTATAAACCTATTAAATATCAGCAACCAAATTGTTTGAACGTGTGTGCAGCGTATTCACGTCCTGAGTGGAATTCTTGTGCTCGTACATTTTCTGAAGAATATCCAGATTTTGTCGAGTGCTCTCGCGCATGTTATCCGCGTTCTCCGGTGCTTGACGCGGACACTACAACTGCCGGAAAGGCCATAAATATTCGATATTTTTTTTAAATGCCGCGAAAAAAGAAAAGAAATCTCTCGTATAAATAGAACCAAGTGAAAGGAGTCCCGAGAGAGACTGAGAGACTAGAAACGGATTTATAATGCGGGTTGGGACCCAGTGACGAGAAAAGACGAGAAAAACGATTCAAGAGACCCGGAGGCCTTTTTCAGATTCTCTTTGCAGTGCCATCGGTGCTATTTTTTGTTTTTGTCGTCTCTTTTTCCGCACTCTTCAGCACTCAATCTTCAAAGTTCAATTCCTATTCAATAAATTGATTCTCTTCCATTTATACTTAAAAATTATTTTTTCCTACTGAAAATAAATTAAAAATGATTATCACGATTTCAAATGTCAAACATAAGATTGGCCTAAATTAGGACTTGAAGTCTTGCAAATGATTTTTATTTATTACTGACTTGTTCAGTCTCTACTGAGATTTTAACGTTGATTTCATCGCCATTTTCGAACGGCGCAAGTGAGTATCAAATTCTGTAATTTTATTAATATTTTTTACATTTATCATATTATCCAATATAAGATTCTGTGAAGATATTCGTTATATTTGATGTCATAAAAGATATAATAAATAATAATAAAGTCACACAGTGGGAGTAATTGCATTTTTTTCGTTTAAAAATGTCTAGAGTCTTTAATGTTGGTCCAAATTCAAAGTAGGAAAAAATGAGTGCATTAAATTCCAAAGAGCATCAAGTTGGGAAGATTTGCATTCTCCACTTTTTTATTCACAAAATTTGCACTTAAAGTATGGAACGAGTGACATTTTGTATTCAACAATTTTTTACGCTTCAATAACTGCTACGGTAAACTTTATATTGTTTTAAATTAATACACGAGGACTCATAGAATACAAATAATTTTCTTATTGATCTATTTCATTATTAACAACTACTATTAGGGTAAGAGCACCAGTTATTGGCACCTTAAGAGGAAATTTAGACTTTAGAAAATAGATAAACACATAAAATATTGAATTCTGAAATAGTGATAATTATACCGGCACTCCAAATTTTATGCAGAATACACTGGAATGTTGAATTATTATTGAAAGTTGGAAAAAACTTGAAAAATTATTAAAAATAAGTATGTAGTCCCAAAATTTTAGTGCTTGGCACTGCTAACCCCAGTTATTGGCACCCCTCGTCACCAGTGATTGGCACTACACTCACATAACCTCTTCAAACTTCTGTAATTGCGTTAAAACATTGATAAAAACAAATTATGCATCTGAAAATATGAAATAAATTTTCTATTAATAATTCTAAATTTAGTATTTTATAAATTTTGTTTTTGGACAAGTCAACATCTTTGACAGCAGCTATAAAGCCTAGCCATGTCACATATGTGTTCTTGGCATATGTTTTTCTTTCCTCAGAGATACTCTCTGACGGGCAAACATATGGCAATAAATAAAATAAAAACCATAAATGTTACTAATTTTCTCATTTTCTACTTTAAACTAGAAAAATTAAGAAACAAATTCAAACATGGATACATAAATAAAGTTAAAAGAAATCACCCACCGATTAAATAAAAACTTTGGCTATTCATAATAACATGAATTCCTGCGTAACATTTAAAACATTGTACGACAATATTATTAAACACAATATGTATAAAGATAATAAAATTCTATTTATAATTTAAATAAAACCAATATTTACCTATACCTCGAGGCCTAAAAAGAATAATAAATTAAATGAACAGAACTTTGGAGGTTACGATTACCGGTATATACCGGTATTAAAATGACAGCTTCATTTATTATAATTGTTAGCTACTTTTTCGTCTACCTAGTAAAGACATTTGTTGTTCCGGCACTTTTAACACTTCATTTTATCAGAAATACGTGAAATGGCTCATGTCAACACAAGGTCTTGAGATTACATAACCTCACTTTTTTCTGGCGAAGCAGAGGTGCCAATGAATGAAATCATTCCCGAATTGCATGGTCTGGTCATTGGCACTGGGGTGCCAACGACTAGAGACCATACTTTTTGTATTCATTTCCATTGGCACCCCCCTAAAATTAATAAATAAATTATTCCCGAGGTTCATTCCTTATTTTGATTATATTGCAAGTATTTCTTTTCAATATTCACAAAAATTGGAACAGATTTACTTGTTCACAACGTTGTTTGAACAAAATTAAAAAATGTTGTCAGCTAAAAATTTTCTTTAGAAAACCGAATAAATTCTTGGCACCCTAAGAACTAAAGTGAATTTATTATTTTATCACTAAATTTGACATTATTTTGTATGAATTATATATGTCGGTACACGCAGAAATAATGGTAGAATTAAAATAATACCATCAAAATACGATAAATGTTTGCATTTTCTTAAAATTTAACAAAAATGAGAGAGGGTGCCAATAACTGGCGCAGTGCCAACCACTAGTGCTCTTACCCTATGAACACATTTTGTGGCAAAATATTCAAATTTGAGGGTCTTGCGGATTCAGATTTCTCTTACTCATCTGAATTGCTGCAAAAATTTACAAAAATAATATGTTTGAAATTTTCTCATTTTCGCGTAAAAAAAATTTGTTTGCACTAAAACTGTTTTGAATTATTACACGAACATCTGCTAGCCACAAAAATATTTTATAATTTACGAAAAACCATAGTCATAAATAATTTTTGTTGCAAAGTAATTAATTTCATGTTTTTTCAAATTTTAATTTTCTTTAATTGCCGGAATTACTCCAGACGTTCCTAAAAATAATAAATATTTGTGTATGTGTTTGTCCGCGCATGTGTTTGTTTGATGACATTTTTTTGAATATAACAAATCAAATGCTTATAAACGATGGAGGTGAACAAATTCAAAACGTTCACAGTGAAACGAAAACTATATATAACCTAATAATAAACAAATATAATTAAAATGTAATAGTAGATATTTTCACAGAACCATTCATCATATTTATTAATTAGAAAATCTTCAACGAATCTTCATTGATGTATAAAAAGCTCACAAGTATTCATTACTTATTTAATCATTCTTATTGATTCATTCCTCATTCTCAAGCTATTTTGATTTCTAAACGGATTTCTTCTATGTGAATCTATCAACATTTTCAATTCGCTCATCTTATTATTTATAAATAATACTTGTTCATGATAGTAATTTATTAATGGTTTATAAACATCTAAAATGTTACATTTTATCAAAGATTACCAAACATATATTATTCTCATACTTTTACGCGAACAGAATTATTTGACTGCGAGATAAGGTGAAGTTAGTCGCATGAGAATAATTTTGCTGCGAAAGGATTCATGTTGAAACAAATGACAAATTTTTACATCGAGAAATATCCTTTGTCACGGAAGTACATTTCCCTGAGCAGAAATGTGCAATGGTTTCTTGGTATTTTAGATTAAACTGAAATTCTTTACTATTCAGAAACTTGAAGAAATTTCTTTATCTGTTTATTGTAGTCTTCAGAGATTCTCAAGAATATTCTTTTATTTCTGAGATTCTCCGGGAATTCTGAAATCCGCAAAACTCCTATTGAATCGAAATTTCAGTTACATACTTCTTAAAATTGAGGTAGATATTTCCAACCCTTAAAGAAATCTCTAGAGACCGAATAGTGCTATAAAGTAAAACTCTAAAAAGAAGGTGGCATATGAAAAGGGCATACCTTTATATGTATGAAATATAAGTTTGTGAATGATGATTAATTCAAATTATGCTAAGATACCTTTTTCTAATACAGTAATCACAGAAAAAACAGCAGTGACTATACCATTTCACGTAATACTACCTCTATTGATGGGGCGTATGTTGTTCACTCTTTTTGATCACGTTCCCAGGTTGGGTCATAAAATTGTTTTACCGCTCTCATGGGCACCTGCATTGTGGATTGTTGTAAAACCAGTATATCTAAAAAGAAGTTTGGTCTGATGAGCGAGTACAGGAAGCATGATTCACGGCACGAAATATTTCAGTGCCAAAGTACTGATATCGTTAAAAGTGATACACAAAACTCTATTGTGTTTCAGGCATTTGCAGGATGTAACAAATCATTTTTTTGTACTAAATTTTGTCATTTGTAATTGTATTGTTCTCCAGCACCAGTCTTTTCAGTATGCTATTTTCAGTCAGAATATATTCACTACATTAAATTAAATGACCACAGCAAACTCGAATACAGTCGTTCGATCTGGTGTGAAAATGACTATATGACTAATAATCTCCATGGCTATACAGAGTTTATTGACAATATAGTTGGTTGCATTGTGAATATTATGATGTGATAGACCGAGGATGACTCCGGCGCTGTCGTGAAATCAAATTCGGAAACAGTAGTTTCTCGGCGACAACAGCAACCGTGATATCGGATTAACGCGACCATGAGAGCGTCCCGCGAGAAATTATTACCGATCGATAATAGTGACAACACGACGAATACTGTATCCGTGAAACTCGAGCTCTCCACTCTTCGCTACTCCTCTCTTGCGATTAATTAACAGTGTTTCTGCTCTCCCAGGAATAGGAAAAATTTCTCAGGGGGAATTTATAGGCGGCACACGGGGAAAAAAAATAATTTTAAAAATAAAATGGGCGTTGAAATTTTCTGACGCAAAACTGAACAAAAATTCGTTAATTTTCAAGGATACTAATGATGAACTCAATCAGATTGAATCAATTCAATGCTGCTGTCTTGATGAAAAAAGAATACAGCTGCATTTGAAGCAAACCGAGATATTCAATGAAACGCATTCACATCTGTACCTTTTAATGTATGAGAGTTTGTGAAAAGAAAAATACCATTGTGGGCTACATCGCACATGCGCTGAAACAAAAGAATTATTAATTTTAATTATTTATATGCAAAACTGTAGATATGCTAGATAATAATGCACAAAGTCGCCGAGAATGCTCACTCAAAAATACATATGGGCAGATGTGCCGCTCAGTCGGGAAATAGCATCAAGAAACTCTGAATTTTCTGATGAAGAAACTGTCCATCTACAATTTCATAACATTTATTTTTATTATTATTGTCTTGTTAAGTTGCTGGAGTATCATCTGAGTCCTTCAGCATGAGTACATATAACGCCAGAAAATTCCACTTTACTGGGTGGGAGCCTCTGAACCTTCTTCTTTTAGTAAGGTGGGCTTGGAATCACTGTATAGATTTAATCACAACCAGTGATAACACACGGCTGCATCCTACTTTATCAGGAGTACTTGCATTTGCATGGACATTTGGCTGGGGTGGAGGAAAACTGCAGAAAACCACCGTCCGAGTTCAGCCGGTTTTTCAACAGTCGAGTTTGAAGCTAGCGGATAAAACACAACCTGGTCGTACGTCGCAGAAGGTCACCTATCCGAGTGCTACCCGCGCTTGAAACGGCTTAGCATCCGGACTCCTTCTAACAAGGGGACCTTTAGGTCTGCTTTTTTTGTTTCGATTGACACTACTCTACTCAATTAAAGGTACGTACCAGAGGCTTTCTGCAAAAAATCAAGAAGGCGCAATTTTGACCCATTTTCGAAAAAAATGCATTTAAAAAATTTAAAAAATTTAAAATATTAAAATATTACTTGTAATTTTTTACAACTTGTCACACTAATATTTTTGAATCGTATAACATCCCAAAATACTAAGACCTAACGTTTACATTTTTTTAATTGAAAAAATTTAAACTGAATGAATAGCATTACAAAGAAAAATAACTCAACAATTAAATTTTCAATTTTTAGAAGTAAATATACAAATATGTCGAAAGAGTAAACCAGATTTGTCCAAGATTCTTTGAAATTCAATTTTTTACCAAACAATCATTATTAAATCTCTTGTAAATATGAAAATTATTCAATATTTTCTTGTTCACTGAAACAAAACTATCTCAAATATATCCTGCTTTGACCTACTGTTCTGGTTTCGAAAACTAAAACCTACAACGGAATAATTATTTTCTAATGAGTATGTACTTCGAAAAGAAGCCCCTTCAGATCTTTCAAGGGACTAAATTTGGAGCTTATCGTCGTCGTAAAGGACTGAAATTTAAAATCTTTAATTTCCATAAGGGGCCATCAGTAAATTAATGAACGCAATTTTCCGACAAGTTCTACCCCCCCCCCCCCCCCTCCACCCTTCTAACACTTTTCTCGACTTTTTCCAGCAGTTTTTTGCCATTGTGTAACACTAGACTAGACCCCCTCATGTGTTACCTAATTTAAGGACGGTTCCTGATATTATACTTCAGACAGAAAAAAATGAACGGGCGAGTTTAAGGTAGATAGAGAAATATTTGGGAAAAGCAGTTCAGATTTCTTTGATCTTTTTTGCAATTTATTTATTCACTCTCAAATTCTCGTTACACCAGCTATTACTTCAAAACTGTGTTCAAAATTGTTGGTTCATTGAACAAAAAATTTCTTTTGTCATCGTGAATTATTACAACATAATACTTTTTATAAATTTATACTCAATAAAGACATCGGCAATAAAACCGTCTGAATTAATTATACAAATATTAACAGAAAGTGAGTTAAATTTGTTCAGAATTCTTCGAAAATTGATTCTCGAGTCAGAAATTCTCGTTACATCTACTATTTAAAATTGTTTTGAAAATTCTTATTTACTAAATTCAATAAATGTCAAATATATTTTCATAAACTCAAACTTGAAACAGAAACTCTAATTTCTTATAAGCGTGATAAAAGACTCCTCAGGATTTGTAAGAGTAACTAAATTGTAAGCTTAGTATCATCCTCAATTAATGTAATGTTTCAAATGATTTGTAAAGTATTACATATTATTAATTTCCTAATTAATACTTCCTAAAAGAAGTAATTGAATGTTCTAGTTATAACTTCTGTTTTAAAATAATGACAATAATGAAATAATGACTGCCGATAAGTTTGGTCTCAAAATTGAATTATATATGTTTCTTTGAGTAATTTAGATGATTTTAAATTAAAAATAATAGTATATTACATCACAACTAGGGCTAGTAAGGACCTATCTAACCCTACGAGTGATGCACGATATTTAATTCGAGATCAACATTTTATGAGACTATAGGGCCGTCTAAAAAGTGAGTTATGAGGTTTATAATATTTGTTTTCGTAAAAACATATGACTAACGTATGTGCCTGTGTGTGTTTTGTCAACAGTATGGTTGGAGAATACATTATGCGATGTTCAGTGGCCATTTGTGGAACTACTTACGTGTCAGTGTCGCGGCGTTCCGAACTAATTACATGCCGCCAGCTGACATCGTTCGGTAAAGGGCTATTTTACGCACACTTTTCAGGGGCCATTATAAGATTATAACTCGGTAGTTTCGAATAAATTAATAATCTTTTGCGTACGTGTTCAATATTTGTATTTTTTAAACTTGCCACAAAGTTTTTCTTATTTGAGATTCTTAAAGTTAGTTGCATTTTAATATTTCTATATGAGAGAAGTTTATGTATTCCTTTTTCAGTTTACGTCATCTAGATTATGTTTGCCGATGTCGCGATACGTTGATTTTCCCGTAATTGCCACAACGACATTCAAATTGACATCTTCCATTCATCGTAATGCAAGCATTATATTTTAAACCACCAGAAGATTATTTTTGGTAGTTAATGTAGGTAGAGTTTAAAATGAAATTGTCAAAAAATGAACTGAAACTAAAATCTTTTTTCCTGTGCATAACCACTAGGAAAATATCCATCTGCGTTTCTTTGCAATATTGCGAAATCCTTTCCATAAAAATATACTGTGCAAATGAATGCCTATTGTTGATTTTGATTGATGCTTATTGTCCCAATCCACGCATGTAAATGTGAGAATAAACAAATTTTCCTGAGTAATATACAATTTTGAGCAGTATTATTTTGTATTATTCTCGAACTGGCTATTGAGTTTCATCAAGTGGTTTTTCCAACAGGTAAAAATTTCATGAGAAGTGGAACTATACTTTCAAAGCAGCTGTATTGGTGAGCGCTTTTTTTATTCAATAAATGCACTGGAAATAGCTTTTCATTTGAATGGAAAACGCTGAAGTGAGAAGATGAAAAATGTACAAAATTTTCTATTTTAATTGTGCGAAATGTAAATCCTGAGTTATAAAAAAATTCTACAGCTCATTTCATTCTTCAATTCAATATCAAAATTATCCAATTTCGGGAATAAAAAAATTTACGATTCAAATTTTATGATTCTAGTAACTGATAGTCGTTTTTTTATAAGGATCTCACCAAAGACCATTAGCAAAAGCTTTTCCTAGAGATTCTAAAGATCCTCTAGGGAGAGCTGAGACACGTTTCCTCCTCCAATGGTCGCCGCTGTACCGGAACTTTGATATTCTTATAGGGCGCGAAAAGTTTGAACAGTGCCATTCTTTATTAATTTGTTTGCTTATGAAAATTTTGAAGGACGTGTATTCCTAAATTAACATTATTCCCTTCCAAATAATTCATAATGTTCGTGTAATGAGTGTTTTCCTTATTATGTATTAAATCCTCCTTGGGATCCTTAGGTTTACCAAAAGAGGTATCAGATCAAACGCAAAGATCTTAAACTTGAATCGAAACAAAATCTGAAATTTGTACATATATTTCACAAAGAGAGATCAAACGGAAATTCGGACTCAATTCACGAAAGTGAAAGTGTAAACTTCTCAATGTGTTAAATTAAATGCATCCGTCCTCGGACTCATTTAAAAAGTTTAAAATAGTTTCAGAGTATCATGAATTTGGAAAAATTGTATCGAAATAATTTCATGCAATTATTCAAATATTAAATCCAGGGATTAATTGTGTCTGAAATATGGTGCACAATATACATCCCCTATAAAATCGCATAAAATCCTTCTGAAGTCTTTTACAATACCCAAAAGGCTTTAAAGTTTGTTAAAATCCTTCAGAACCTTTGAAATCTGTCAATATCCTTAGAAATACCTAGAGGAGCTGAAATCATACGAAATTCTCTGAAAACCCTGAACAATTTTAAAATCTTGTTGAGTTCCTTGTAATATTTCAAAACGCCCTAATTTGTCCAAAATTCTTCCAAATCCCTGAAAATTTGAATAATCCCTGAAATGTTGTGAAGTCCGTGGTAACGAGAATTTATTAAAATCCCAAAAATATCTTGAAATCAATAAACAACTTTCAAACATCCTTTAAAAATGATGAAATCATTTAAATCCACTAAAATCTCACAAAATCTGATAAATCCCCTCAAAATCCATCGAAATCTTCGAAAATACCCTGAAGGCTTCAATATCCATTTAAATTCACTGACATTAATTGAAATCCCTTGATTTCTATTGTAATTCTCGAAAATATCAGGGAAATTCTTTAATGATTTTGAATACCTTGAAATCTATAGAAATTTCTTATAAAAATATTGAAACTTTCAATTCCTTTTCAAGTTCTGTGAATGACTCAAATTTGGTGAAATGCCTCAAAAACAGCTTACATTTTTTTAAACTGCCGAAACTCCTCAAAATATTGAAAACATTCTGCGATTTTAGGAAATCATTTGAAATTATACAATTCTACGAAATTCTTTCAAATTTCATTACATTCTTCTTAAATCTTTCAAAATACAATATATACTTTAGAATGTTCACAATCCTTCAAATATTGTGAAATACTTGAAACCTGTAATATATTTTGAAATATCTTTAAAATTGTTCTGATCCAAAATTGGATGAAACTTCCTAAACTCTTTGGAAACAAAGCTTAAAAGCCAAAAAGCTTCGCAACCCTATAAAATCCTCAAAAAATTTATGAAGTAACTGAAAATCTTAAAAAATATTTCGAAATTTTGTTTTTTGTGATTACAGATATGTTATCTTGGATAAACTAGCGTAAAAGTTCGAAAATATGTTTAATAGATGAATTAGTGTCTTTTTTCAATATTAGAAAAATAGTTGCATTCTTAAAAAAAAGTTTTCAATAATGTCGGTAGAAACACGAGTGCGAGGCATGATGTAAGATGATGAAATAATTTTGATACCAAGTATGGATCATTTCAATAAAATTCCCAACGTCAAGATCAAAGCAATATCCTATGATTATCTGTTAAGAAATTTCTTTTTGTTTATTGATATGCATTTTCGTTCGGAAAATATGCATTTAAAAAAAACGTTTATTCATTAACTCAATGAAACAAATTGTATTAAATGATTTCAATCTGAAAAATAAGGTGTGAAACATTGTTGCTTTTATTATCACTTTTTTGACGAGTTATTCATAAGTTTACAGTTACATTACTGAACGTTGAGTCTAGAGTCGCTTTCCTGAATCTAGTTTGGGATCAACATTGAGCGTAAATTTAATATAACTTTTATCTAAATGGCTTCAGCTGGTGTTATCTCCAACGACGTCTTACCCTCTGCGTTTAAACCGCAAGCTCGAAGAAGCAGAAGTTCCTGTGATGCTGTGTTTCTCTTGATGGAAATGCAAGGGAAGGAGATACCTTGATTTCTCAAACTCTAATCCGTTATGAGAAAATATATTTTCATGTTAAAGCTGGCATTAGTAACAAAATTGCACAAGAATAAAAGCAAATAACTGTTATCGTTTGGTTGGTTATATCAAATCGCAAATCACTTAGCATTTCATTTTTTTAGCGTTTCGTCAAAAATTTCAGGATATATTGACTAGATGAAGTTCCAGGGATATCTTTCAGAAAATTCTCGTTAATTAGAGATATTTCACTTTTGATGAAAAAATTCGATTTTTTAGCAGTTCAAAATAATAGTCAATATGGTTATTATTGAATGGTTACATTATTTCCACAAAGTTTAGCCGCGTGAAGATATGTTATCGAACTTCATACTGAGGTTGTTTTCATATTGTCCAGCAAATGATAACTAGGTGAAACCCACTTTCAATTGGCCCCTCCAATAATTATGTAACTGTAATGACAATTATATTTCCAGTTATAATATAGATAATAATATTGAGTAATCGCATTCATTTGTGTGGAGTATATTGAATGCTTTTATTACTTTGGAACCAGTATTTGATTAAACCAAGATATGCATTAAAAAAAAAACTCGCGAAAAACCTCTACGATGCAAAAAACTCCGCTAATAAAAAAGTTATTAGCACAATCAACATAGTTTGTTCAATTGAAGTTTGCTAAGTAAGTTTTTCTAAAAGATATCCTGGTCTTTTGATTTGAATTTCTTGTATGTACAGCATCTTTTGTTGAATTATTTTTGAGGAATGAAGGAAGATATATTTTCCTTGAACATCCATTTTTTTTAAATTCTACATTTTCATTTTTTTCAATGATTGAAGAAGACAGAGTGATTCAAAATCAGACTTATCGTGTGATATCTGTTTTTTCTCTTTTTCATTGTGAAATACAAAAATCTGTTAACTGTTCGAGATTATCTATAGAGGTTATTTAATTTAATTTTTACAATACACATGTAAGTGCGTAATAATTATGATAGAATTACATTTTTTTTAATGCATTTACACTGAGAAATAATTTTAAAATCAATTTGAGAATAATGTAATTTAGAATAGATGAGTTTTGTACTTATCAGACTTGGCCAGAATGACGAAAAATATAAAATCTTTGACATACTGCTAAACAAAACAAAAAATATTTTTTCACGCAATTTTTTGTTGTTGAGAAAAGGGGAAGATTGAAAGATTGAACTCTAAGCTAATTTTAATACAATATAATACTTATTCATTCTGCAATATCTATCTTCAAAAGTTGTGAAAATTACTTCATCTTGGACTTCTTGAACGAGAAAGTTTAATAGTGTTTGGATTACAGTTTGCAGGCAAACTTAAGTCGTGTTTCGAGTTTTGTTTAGTTACTTCTCAAGGTTCAATTATTATAAAGATGTGCTATTTCCCGACTGTATATGTATACTATTTTACACATATAATATTTTTTTTTATATTTTGAAATCTTTCAAATACTAATTTTTAGGTTAGAAAATCCTGGGGGGCGGGGGGGTCGTTGTTTCGCCACCATTGTAGATCCGCGCCTGATGTGGTATGGTCAACCCAAACAGGGGGTATGGCATCAATCAGTCTCTTAGCATGTTCAAAATTTTTTTTCTTTGTTAACTACGAACATCAAAATGTGCATGAGTTGATAGTCCATTTATATCCTTTGCAGCGAAACTTCCGACCAAAATATGCTTCCAATAAAAACACAAAATAGTGTCCTGTGAAAAACATACCCTGAATCAGTCCTTGAATCTGACTATAAATCAAGTTTTACTTAGATTCATCACATATGAATATTATTATTATTATTTTAAAATGAAAAATTGTATTTATTGAATGGAGTTAGACAAGGAGTGGTGAGAAGGTGTTAAGGAAGAAGAGGTTGAAAAAAGAGCAAAAGAATAGGGTTTAAATTATGTAGCAGTAGCATATCCACGTTCAAGAAACTTGTGAACGAAGAGAAAGCTCCCTCCCCCCAAGCCCTTATATAACAAATAATTTTTTAGGTTTTTTTTAATGAATTTCTTGTAATTCTGAGCTTTGTGGGCCTCCCTAGCTTGGGGGATCGTGTTCCACGGAATACATGGTACACCCATAGTTACACCACTGTCATGTGGAATGAAATAGGTGTAAATTGAATTGGAGTTCAGGGCGATATGCGATGGAGGCTGAAGAGAAGATAAAGGTTCTTAGCGTGGGAAAGGTGGAAGGAGGAGGAGGACTAGTATGGGATAATAAAGTAGGGCGAGAAGCGTTGCAAAATACGATAGGGAGAATCAAATAGGAAAGTAGGTAAACGGAAGGGGTAAATATTCAGGTGGTGAGTTGAAGAGGATGGAGGTAAGAAAGACTGATGGTATCACTGGCAGTGGTGAAAAGATGAATAGATGCAGAAGAAATAGATATAATAGAGTGAGGCGAGGGATTGTGATATTCAGAGGCAGCTGGTTGAAGGGATGTTCAAAGAATTAGAAGAGCGAGATTGGTCGGGGGTTCGAAGGGTAGAGGAGATTAGGTGGTATATGCAGGAAGTGGGGCTAAGTGTGTGAGATGGATGGGGAAGGAGTAGGAGATAAGATAAGATTTTGAAAGAGAAGATGAAGTGAGAGGCTGAGGAAATAAGTGGGAAGGGTGAAAGGATGATTGGGTGAATGAAAAATAAATGGATTAGAGGAAAGGGTGGGATTTTTATATTAAGGGGCAGAGTGTGAGGTAGATATGCAGAGATATAGAAGAGCGTGATTGGTCTACTGCGAGATAGCAAGATGGAAGAAGATGTACTAATGGGTGAGAGAGTAGGGTGAGAAGGGCTACTGTCCTTTTGAGGGTTAAGTAAATAAGAGAAAAGGTATGCGAAAAAATCAAATATTCAGTTCGTTTGTGGCAGACGGTGGATGTGCAAAAGGATAAGGAGTCACATAGGAGGAATGGAAGGATAAGTGATGAAGAAAAAAAAGATAGAATAATGTGGCGAGTGAGATTGTGATATCAAAGAACAGACAGTAAGAGAGATATGTAGAGAAGTAGAAGGGCGTAGTTGGCGAAGGGTCGAAATATAGAGGAAGTGAGGTGGGATATGCAGGGGGGTGATAATAAGGGCGACGGAGAGATGGTCTACTGCAAGATGAAGCGATAGAAGGTGAAGAAAGAGTAGAGAGTGAGATAGTATGAGAACAAGGACTACGGTTGTTGAGAGAAATAATTAAATAAGAGAGGAAGTGAGGTGGGTTAGGTATGCAGATAAATGAAAGCGCGTGATCAGCATAAGGGTCTAAGGGTAAAGGAGATGAGGTGGGATATGCAAGGAGGGGATACTGATGGTGAACGAGAGAGAGCCAGAAGGGCTACGCAAGATGGGTTGCGTAAGTTGAGGGTGAATCAAATAAGAAACTAAGTGAGGGGGAGAGATCAATATTCAGGTGGAACGTTGGGGAGCGGGATGATGTGTGGGGGCTAAGGGAATGCATGGGGGGAAGGATCAATGGGTGAGGGGAAAATTGAAATAATCGCGTGAGGATTGTTATATTATTAAGTGGCAGAGAGTAAGAGAGAAATCCAGAGGAGTAGAAGGTCGAGATTGTGAAATGTGCTGTAGTGTAGAGAGGTTGAGGAGTGATATGCAGGGAGGGGATAATAAAGAGCCCAGTGCGAGATGGCGAAATGGAAGAAGGAGAAGGACTAGGGGTTAAGGGACTAGGAAAAGGAGGGTTGCGAATGTTAAGAAGGAGGATAAAATGTAAGAGAGAGGGTAAGCGGGACAAGTGAGTTATCAAGTTGTACGTGGATGAGGGAGAAAAGGTGCAAAGCTTAATGGTTCGGGGAAAGGTTAAAAAGGATTTAGGTGTTACAGGGGAAGGATGAAGTGACAAGAGGAATGAAATTATGCAGCAGAGGGTAGAGAGGGATATGCAGAGGGCAGGAGGGAAGGGCGAGATTTCCGTAGTGGTCCAAGAGTAGGAGAGAAGAAGTGGGAAATACAGGGAGGACAATACGGGTATTAGGGGCGAATAAGAGAGGGTCTCATGCCGTAAAGAGGGTAAATAGGAAAGGGGATAAGGGGCCGTAGAAATAGCTAAAAATAGAAAAAAAAGGAAAATGAGAAGGATTGCGGATGAGTGTAAGGAGGAAGAAAGGTTTTGAATTGTATGTACAGGGGTATAGGGGAAGAGAGTGCAGCACTTCCCGTCCGCTCCACTATCTGATTTTTTATTTGAGGGTGCCTCAGGAGGGTGGTAAGGATTTAAATCAGCTTTGCGTTGGACGTCCCGATGAATTATTCATCAGTGGAAAATCGTCCAAATTAATTGGAACTAATTTAAATTATTTTATAATTGCGAAAGGTTTATATTCTTTTTTGTGACGGAGGTGGGTGATAAGTGCAGGAAGGGTTTGAATATTGTATACAGTACACCTAAATGAATGGTTTTTTTTCATTATTTAGAATCGTATCGAATGATATTCCAATTCAATAGGGTTGTTTATTTGGTATGATCAGACACCAAAAATTGTTGGAGTTGAGGGATATTATTCAATAACTGAACCCTTAGGTCATGACTTCAAAAGAATAGTACAAATCATACCATTAAGAAAATTGAACTTGTCAAAGGATATTTGGGTTTTCAGAAAAGTGCAACCTACGTTTGAAGTCTAACATAATTTTCTACTTTCCTCACACGAAAAGAACTGAAGTCGGTTCAAAAGCTCTATTAGTGGTTTCTCTGAAGATGTGCGAATCGAATCCTACTTTTTTTTAAAAAGACAAAACCCAATCTCGCAGCTTACATATCTTTCTTTTGATAAAAATGTCTTCTTTTCGTCTACAATTTTCCACATACTCGATTCTAGAACAACAAGATTCATGAAATTGTAAACAAAAATCTGTAGTGGTATCGGTTTTCTGAATTCTTATCACGAAGCAATGTCGCTTCGCAAAGTTGTATTCTTTTGTCAGAAATGTATTTTTGATTCGCTTTTGTGTATGCATGTAGTTTTGAAACATGGCCAAGAAAATTCTAAGATTTGTTTACTATAAAAAATTAAAGAAAGATCTAAATTGATGGAGTGTGTTTTTATCTATTCCATATTCGAAGAAATAAATATCTTTAGATGAATGAAAACAATGTTAGTGTTTTATGTCGTACTGGAATTGAAGATAAAAAAAAAACGTTGGCATCACAGCCAAGCCCCTTAAGCGCTGGTGATCTTTTGCCAAAATCAGAAAGACTTTTTATTGCATTTTGAAATTACTTCAGTCCATTCGCTTTCACCGGATATCACCTTCTCAGTCACTACTATCCTGTTATTCTTTCACCCCAGTTTGGCACGATTATGATTCTCCGAGACGCTCGCAGAAATCTGGATATTAGGATTCAAACTTTCATTATATACGTGTTCAATATTGGAAGAGGAGAAAAAAGTAGTTGACGTTTTCATCAATTTCTAGAGTTTGGAGGAACGAAAAGCTTCTCTCGGTGTACTTGCAAATGAATGAGTTTGTAAAAAAATCCATAACTTTTGCCAAATAATGGTCAATAAATTTTCGAACTTTTTTTTGGGCTGTGCATAAATTACGTAAAGTCCTGTTTTTGGGAGGGAGGGTCAACGATTTTTCTACGTAATATTTTTTCCAGTTTGCGAATAATTTAAAAATAAGACAGAAAAACAATCGGACATATTCGAAAATTCAGCAATTTTGTAGAAGAGTCAATTATTACGTTGAAAATTGAACAACTCTCTTAAAGTTAATTTTTGTTAGTTATAGGTTCAGAATTTTAGTTGAAAAATGTACATTTTTGGTCGAAACTTCATCTATTTCATAAAATATCGTTTTTTTCTCTAGTTGAAAGGCAATTTTCTCATCTGAAAGTTTAACTATTCTATCTCTTTATCTTATCTTTTTTGGTTTGAAATTCAACTATTTAGTAGAAAATTCACGTATTTTGTTGAAGATTCGTCTTTTTCAGCAAAACATTCAAATATTTGCTTGAAAATTTCTGTGTGTAGTTGAGAATTTGACATTTTTAGTAGAAATGGCATATTTGCGGTTAAAAATGCAACTGGTTGGTTGAAAACTGATATATTTTAGTGGATTGTAATTTCGACTTTTTTATTGAATGCAACTGTTATGAATATGAAATATAAATATTTGTTGGTTGAAAGAACAACTTTTACATTTTCTGTTGTGAATTCATCTTTTTGACTTGAGATAAATTTTTTCAGCTAAAAATTTAACTATTCCATTTTTAGTATAAAACTTATCTCTTTTAGTTCAAATCTAACTATTTGATTGAGAATGTGTCGTTTTGGTTAAAAAATCAATCTCACCTCCTTTCAAAATTCAACTATTTTGTTGAACATTCATTTATTTTGTTGAAATTTCATCTTTTTTGGTTCAAATCAATAATTTTTGATTGAAAAATAAAATATTTTTTGGTTGGAATATCAACTGCTATACATTATTTGTTGAAAATTCACCTCTTCAGATTGAAATTTCCACTGCTTCGTTGAAAATTTGTTGAAAATAATTTTTTTTATAATTTATATTTTTTGCTTGAAAATTCAACTTTTCCGTGGATAACTCGTCGTCTTGATTTTGAAATTTATAAATTGAGAAAATTATTATCTACACTTATCAATACATTTGAAATTCTACTATTCTTAAGAAGAATGGTTTTTATTTCTGAAATCTGCTTTTTGAGAAAATCAGAAATTTCAATTGAATATGTTACGATGCAGAAGTCGGTAGATTTCATTTCATTTTGATTTGGAATAATATTCAACCAGCACTGATTTTTCAAAAACTAACTGAAATGGAAAATATTCATATTAATTGTTATGAAACATGATATGCAATGGAAATATGAATCCAGAATTTGTAATCCCCAGATCATATAGAGGTACTTTTCAAAGAGAGAAAATTCAGCTCCATACTATTTTTAATCACTTGGGATTTTCATTCATGAAAGAGTAGCAATTCAGGCATTAAATAGTTACATCTGTTGAATACTCTTTAATTTTATTCTCAATTTCCACGTTAATGGGTTCGCTTCTCGCAGTATTTCATTATTACATTATTATATTACATTATTTGATAAATAAATATTATAATAAATATGGAATTAATTTTTTTTTAATAAATTGGAACTTTTCATAATAATTTACGTTAGGCCCAATAACACAAATACCTATAAGTTAGTTTTTATATTCAATCATTCCGCTATTAGAAACAAATTTTTAAATTGAAATATATCATTCAGATTAATTTTCAAATCAATATGCTAGGACGGCGTTGCAAGAAGTTTCCTATTCCGGTTCTGGGATCATAGCAATAAAATACTTCTTTATAGGCTACTTCCGAAACCGATGAATAAGGGTAAAGTATCCTAAAATACCTTCACCGCTGATCGAGCAAGGCGATGGCTGGAAAATGAGGACAAATAGTGATTTTATTAACGGATCGAACAAGTATGAAAAGGTTGTAAAATAATAATAAAAGTCGGTAGTCAACTTATTGTCGATTCTGCAGTTTTTGTAGTTATTAACATGTTTTTTAGATTTAATCTACTGAAATTATCTTTCATTGAATTAATAGAACACATACTCACTATTTATTCGTATAAAGATTAATGATCATTGAAAGTCTACATTTCTTTCTGGATCCAGAAGAATCAATACTCCCTTTCGTGGAAATTGTTAAGATTCTAACATAAATCAAAATAAAGGATTTAGGTGATACATTTTCAAAGTAAAATTTGAACATAAATACATTTTTGCTCATAAAAATTTATTTTCTCTTGCAGGATATAGGAAATTTAACAGAATCAGATTTCATTGCTTTTCCAAGGATAGTCGACCAATCGGATATATTCAACCGCCCTAGCATTATTATTAATGAAGTCAAAACATTTCGGTTCAATGTAGTAGAAATTGAAACATGTTTTCCTACATGAACCTGTAGGGTTCCTTGCAAATCGAATTTCCATTTTCATAAGATTTTTAAGTCAAACTACATGTTATAAAAATTAAAAGACAGATTTCCATAAATTGCAAACAATCTAAATTTTATTAATATCGTTAATAATTCTGTATTCGTATAAGATATACATTTTTGCGAAAACTGAAAATGATAAGATTTTTTTGAATCGTATCATCAATCATTTTTGAACCAAATGCATCAAAGTGACAATTTTGAAAAAGGTTGAATAATCCGGAATACAATAAAAATAAAAATGCATATCGTAGGATTTGTGATGGAAATTACAAATACCTTATTCATAGTTATTGTGAGTACCTCGTTCATAGTCTTCACAAGGTTTTATTTTCATTCAGTTAGTTGTTTCTTCGAACGAACTACAACTGTTTTCATGAAAGTTTTTGGCTGAATTGGTACTCAAATGATAAAGGAATCTTCCAAGTTTCATGCGGCCAAAGCCCGTTTTTCTAATAAAAAGAATTTTCTCCGAACAATTAAATTTTCCCTTATTTTTACAAACGATAGATTCGAAAAAATACTAAGAAGAAAGTTTGATTATTTAAAAACTTTCTGCAAAAAACACCACTTGAATCTTTAAACAAAAAAATTTCATGACTGCAAAACAAATTAACTTGCATAAAACTTACAGAAGGTCTTCCTTATGTATAAGCAAAAATTGAAAATAAAAAGTTGGATCAAATAAAGAAAGTGGGATTTTCTATTCAATCAATCCTAATCATTCTGGCTGAATTTTGAAAACATGGAAAGTGGATTTTGTGAAAAACCTTATTTCACACACACACACACACACACAAATATTATGAAAGAGCAAGTTTTATTTTTTTGTAGAAATTTTTTAAACGAGCAAACTTTTTTTCGAATTTTTTCAAACCTGTCGTTTCTAAAGAAAAATACACAAAATGCAATTTTTCTAGGAAAATTTCTTCTTGCCAGAAAAATAGTTTGGAACTCATGAAACTCACAAGGCTTCTTCATAACTTGAGTACCAATGCATCAAAAAATGTATTAAAAATTACTTGAGGTTTTTGCGAAAATGTCTTTTTTCTTAAAACGTTGAAATACGGGTCGTTTTATTTGTTTATATTTAAGACACGAATAATTCCGTCATTTAAAATTGGTTGAAATATATAATACAAAATTTTGAAATATCCTTCATATAATTATACTAAAAATAAACAAAAGAATTCGCTCTGAAAGGTGGCTTGCAATAATAATAATAGAATCCAACTTTGACAAAAATGCCTTCGACATATTATTGCTGTAACCATTTTAAGCTTGAGAGAAAAATGAGATTACAATACAGAAATAAGAATATGATCAGAATTTAAAAAAAATGAATTTAAATCGGAAAAAAATATTCAAAATGGAATGAAATGAATTTTTCCTGAAGAAAATGATTCAGTCTAGAAAAATCTCCAGACAAATCAAGTTGATATTTTACCACATATTTTCAGAATGGTAATTATCAAATCGGAAAAAAATTCAAACTAAAATAAAAAAAAATCATTGAAAAATGATTTGAAACAAGCTCTAATTATGCTATGATAACAAAAAGTAAAATAACGCGCTCTGAAAAGGCGGCCTGTATTTCTAAGGATATAATAATAATTATGATAATAATCTGTAACCATCCTCAGCCTGAGGCAAAAATGAGCTTTCTTATTTTTTAACTTATAATGATGATAAAATGACTGAAACGAAGAGCGTGGTGCATGAATATTGAACATCAGATATTATATGGGAAATAAATTTGAATATTTACGATAAACGCTTTCGTTTACAGACAGTTCTAACAAAAAATGTAAAAGCTCATTTTTCTCTCAGGCTCAAGATCGTTAAAGTAGAATGGTGACAGCCCAATAAATATGTCGAAGGAATTTTCTTCAAGAGTTTAATTAGCAGATTGCCTAAATTAGCATATTGGACAGATCCTGGTTTTTGACCCCACTATCTACGGACTGGGTTACAGCCAAGTGAATGATGAAGGGACCTACAGCTCAAGGTGGGATCTGAACCTCCAGAACCTCGGTAAAAGTATATAGAAAAATTTGGAAAGGTCCCGGTTTAGGGATCGAACCTCGGACCTTTGATGTGAAGTCTGAGCGCCTAACCGTCTGAGCCACGGAGGCTTTTAGATTATTATTATTATTATATTATTATTATTACGAACTTCTTCTTAAGAGGGTATTATTTTGTTTCATAATCAGTATGTTTTAATAAAAGCTAGTTACAAACAATTTTTTTTCAATTACATATTTTCTCGGTTTCGTTTGAAAGCAATTTTGCAGGTCTAATAATGATCGCTCTGAAAATATCTGATGAAACATACATTATCTTGATAATTCCTCTTGAAATTTGCCTATGCTAACTCATTTTCCTTAAGAGGCGTGTCAAGGAGTATAAGCGATTCGTATATGTTGTTTCGCCTCCTTTCATTGTTGAATTCTCAAGGACGCTGTTATCTTCTGTAGAATCAGTGATTCGAATAGGGATGCTACTTTCATCCGCAGAAACACTTTGCCAATTTGAAGAAATGACGATTGCAAGATACGGTGCCGAGTTCGACAGGCTGATCTCATCGCCGAAATGACTACTTGTACCACACCCCGCCCGACAACATCAGCCTGCTAACCCAGCCCTTGTCCATTCTGATTCCTATCGTCTTGATGTTCTGACCCCTATTATCTCCTTCATGGTCGCTGACTTGGTTTTCTTTTTTATCTTCATTCTTCCTTATTTTCTAGGGGATTCATCCTTTCCGGAATTCTACTTGAAAAATACAAAAGAGCCCTTTTATGCTGTGATCAGGAGACAGTGCAAGTTTTTAAGCCAGGATGCTTATACATCAACGTTGGATAGATTCTATGGTTAATTGTCATATCGGCACTATATATCTATGTACTGTTCTCCCATTATGCGGCTTCCCCTCACGCAGCCGAGAAAATTTGCAATTAGCACTGGATAATTTACAGATATAATATTTGAAATCTACGAATTCCAACGATTGCAAAAATAGGTTATTTGACTTCTTAAAATTCGAAAATTAAGAAATGAATGTTTGATTCGATGTGACATATACACATTCAGGAATCAAATATTATACATGCTAATAAGTGTTCACACTGCTGATCGTTATAATTTCTGGATTTCAAATATTCAATTTCTAAATTGCTGAGTGCTAAATTACAAATTTTGTATGTTTCGCACTTGAGAACAGTTTGACTGCGTTGTTGTCAAATTTGATCTAGAATTAAAGTTTAAAAGTTGTAGTTTCTCCTCTATAGGTATTTTTCTGACAAATTTAAGAAACTTGAAAATTCATTTTTTTTCTGGAAAAGGGTTGCTCTTAATTTACGAGTGCGTTTTTTAAGCTTATAGAATATATAACATATAGAATATATGATAAACTGTAGTTAGTTTTATTATCTTTTCTAACAGCAGTTTGGGATTTTCAAACAGCATAAAATTAGTTTAATGTATCACTTTATGGTGGTCTGATAAACGCCAACTTCAAAAAGTCCAAGATTTTTGTGGAAATTTTTGCTCCCTTTAGAAAAAAAGGAAATCCAAAATAAAATTTTAACCCACGAAGGAATAGTAAGGAGTAGTATCCCTGGAAGTGGGGAGTGGGACGAGCGACGTCCAATAATTCGTTAATGCTAGCTACGAATGAAAACTCGTATGGTCCCCCGTTCACATGCGCACTGGCTGTTGCCATGCCAATGATGTCAACACTTGTTTGAAGTTTCGAACTTGTGTATTGAACGAACATAAACAGACGAACATAACTTACATGTGCATCTAGATTTCAAAATATAACATAGGTTAGTGGGTATAACATAGGTTAGTGGGTATAACATGTGACTGCGAAAACAGCTCTGCGCATGTGCACTGGGGAGCATTCGAGTTTTCATTCGTAGCTAGCATTAACGAATTATTGGACGTCACTTGTCCCACCTCGGCTCACCGAACACATAGGGTGATACCACTCCTTACTATTCCTTCGTGTTTTAACCAATCGAATGAAATCTCGAACACCCTCATCGATACATTTTCTCACATGATTTACTTTTTCTTCTAAAAATTAAGGATTTTTGTTTATCTTGCATGTAGATATTTTCAATACCAATTCATTGACATATTGTGAATTATTTGTTTATTATTTTTATTATTATTCTTGTTTCTATTCAAAGATAAATGAAAAAGTACTAAGTAAGCATGACAAAATTATATAGTACCCATGAATTTGTTTCGAAAATATCAGGAAGTGTAGGTACATTGAAAACCTTAATTCTTAAAAGAAAAAGTAAATTATGTGAAAAATCTATCTTAAATTCTTTCTATAAAATTACGCAACACTATTATATTTGTCATTAAAAATTAAGCTTATACTGAGGCAGACATTAAGCTTTGTCCTCGGCGAGAAAGTGCAAGATTCCATCTGATTGATTACATTTTTACACGGATTTTATTCTTTTTCAAGATGAATAAGAATTTTCATAATCCAATTCTATCTTTTTTCTTGGTAATTTAAAAACAAACTTACATGAGAGGATACAGTATTTTCTACATTCAGGGGTAGTTTAACAGCCCTCAGAGGCTACACATCGTTTTACAAATATTTTGACTAAAATTGACAGTAGTTTCATTCTACAAAATGGAAGCCTTTTGAGGAGTGTCTCACTAAATTACAGAAACTCTGTCTCAGAATATCAAAACATTGAATCCACTACTTATATATTCGAATAATTTTCATAAGGCACTTAAGGCAAATCACATAAGGCGTTTTTGATACTTTTCATTTAGAATAAGTTAAGGTCGAATAAAAATGGTTAATTTTATAGAAATATATTTGAAAGAGCATGAAATTTCGATTTCTTGGAAAAAATTAATAACTTTTTAGATAATTAAATATTAATTTTCTTCAATCTTGGAAATAGATAGATACACATTAATAAAATTCTATGACTTTTTTGTATCAAGTTTCACTCATTGGAAGCCGGTAGTATAGTTTTGAGTCAAATTTTTTAAACAGAGAAAGTGAATCTTTACTGAATCTAGAAGATGCAGCTATAGGTAGGAAACAATTTTTCAAAAAACCTATGACACTTCATCAGTATTATTTCACATTTCTATAATTTATCAAGTATCTTCACTTCCTATACAAATTTAGAACCTCGTACGGAACTCTCGAACTTTTTTTGAGTAAATAACTAAACAAAAATTTTCAAAGCTGCTTCCGCAACGTGATTCCGACTTTACATTACACTTTGATTGCAGCGCATAAACATGCACCAGAGGGAAATTTTTTCTAGATGAAAGCTATGCATATAAAAGAGACAAAATTTGTTTCTTTATGCCAACAATAACACTTTTTGCTCACAAAAATAGAATAAAAATCATATTTTCAGATAGTTCCGTTGTTATTTTTATAAAATAGCGTTCCCTGGGTGTTGCAAGTACACTTCCTTTCGTTAAGTTATATGACGAGTACCTTTCAAAATAACAGCAATTTCTTGATCCTTTCGTTATGCTGAATTTGGACTAAAGTACAAAAAAATTCAAAACGTCTTCAGTTTCAACAAGACTTTTTTAGGACAAAAGTAACAGAAAATTCGTACTTATTTTTTTCTGTAAGCAAGACTTTCATGTAATAAATGTACTGGAAAAGTCCCACTTAATTTTTTTGAAATCTTTACAGGTTGTAAACAATTTTTGGGACAATAAACATAGAGACAATTTTACTTTATTTTTTTAATTTTTACCATTGCTCGTGATATTTATGGCCCACAAAAGTGCTGATGAAATAGGACTATAGTAAAAAAAAAAACAAGTTTGAAAGTTCCTTATAACTAGGATTTTTTCAAGGAAGAAAGTAGCAAAGAAGTCCCACCGAATTTAATTTGTTAGTAGGACTTTTTAGGTTAAAAGCACCGAAAAGGTCCCACTTTATTCTTTTTCTTGGTGCACCTTTTTAGGGCAAAAGAACCGGAAAAAGTTCTACTTAATTCTTTTTAAATTTTTACAAGTTCCAAATAATTTTTCAGAAAATAAAACTGAAGGGAATTTTACTGGCTTAAAAATGTTTGCAAGTACTTGTGATATTCATATTTATTACAAGAAAATACTGCTGAAATGGGACTAAAGTAACAAAAAAGTTTGAAATATGTCCCCTGCCCAACAAAAAATTAAGTGGGATTCTTCTAGTTACTTTTGTTCCAAAAATAATTTAGAACTTGTGAACTTGAAGTGAATAAAGTGGGTCTTTTCATGCATTTTTCGTCTAAAAAATTCCGGTACCAAATATACGTATTTTGAACTTTTTTAGTAATTAAGTTCAGTTTCAGTAGGACTTTTTTGGAACATAAATCCCGTGCACGTCTGTAAACATGTTAAATAGAAATAAAATTTAACTTTTCAAGCAATTTTGTCCCGAAAATTATTCCAATATATCCCCATTTCGACAGTACTTTTTTGGAACATAAATCTAATCACCGCTCGTAAAAGTTTAGACAAAAATGAAATCGAACTCACTTATACTTTTGTTCCTATTTGAAAATTAAAAAATGTTAAGATAAGTTCGTACTTAAGCATTGATTTGCCTCATAGCTTGTACCAAAAAATATACATTAATTTAAAATTAAGTAAAGAATTTCTTGAAATCTCGCAATTTAGGTACATGGTTATATTGAAGGTTAATTGACAATGATGGTGAGAACAATGTAGCGAATACTGAAGGTGGGTCAAAGCAGTTTGAAATACGTCAAGTGCTCTTGGCTGGCTTTTCTTATCTTATAAGACTAGACACACATCTATAGCTCATCTTTTTCAAAGACTCCTTCAAGAAAGAATGTCTGATGTCAAGAGTAAATTATCAGTTTTGCACAGCATGTAACATTCTATAATAAAAATTTTATTCAAAATACAAGTTATACTGCACACTACCTTATCTGCTATCACACCTTGATAACATAAACGTTTCAGCGGTATACTACGATTTAAATTATTTATTATATTGCCCGCATGAAATGGAATTAAGGGTACCGAAAATTCCGCTATGACCTCTCGGATATTCGAGACGCGGAATAAATACGTGATCAATTGTGAAAATCTTCTAGACACCGCTCAATATAGGAATTCTTGCCTGAGTTCCGAAGACGTCATCGACGAATTGCATCCCATTGGTGGCGATGAAGACGTGAGATTCCTTAAATAGTTCTTTAAAAGAGCTTCAAACTTGGAACAAATCAAGAAATACACAACTCACGCTAAGGGGCCATCCATAAATTACGCAACGCATTTTTTGCCAATTTATCACCCCTCCCCTCCGTGCTTAACAAGTAGTAACAAGGTGGTTTTTCACTAAAAAATTCCGGGTCCCGTGGCAAAAGGGAGATGAGCAAAGCTCAAAATCAATTGGAAGCAATGCAAAGTAAAGTAAAATTATAAAATGCTTTCATAAGTCGTACATATTTTGATTAATTCTTTTACCATACATAAATTTTTTTTCAAATCGCATATAATGTTTTTACAATGTGTATGACTTATGCCAGCAGTTTCAATTTTAATTTATTTTCAATTGTTTCCAATGAATTTCGAGTTTTGCTCACCATTTTTTTGCCAGGTTCGCCGCAATTTTTGGCGGCAATATCGGAAAGGTAGATTAGGTCCCTATACTATCCTCAGAAATTAAAAAGTTATAAAAAGCGGTGTCGTCTAGTACAAAGATATTTATCAAAGATTTGATTTTTTATCACTAGCATATATCTCTAATTATTTAATATTGGTTATGCATTTTCCTAGATTTTTCGAAAAGCTGAATGTGAATTAAAATAACCTGAACATTTCAAACAACAATTGCAATCGTAATAAACGTTAATTATATATAACTAACATGATAATATGAGTAGCTAATTGATAATATATACAAATATAAAACAAGATTGGTATGATTTCAATTTTAAATTGTGCAGTTCAATCACTTGATAAATAAATAATGTGAGAGGCATGGTTTTATTTTGCATGAAAAAGCGTTTTGCTTTTCCACCGACTAATGTAGAGAAGGGCTCAAGAAATTAGCAGGTTGCCTAAAAATTATTCAGTTTTCAATTCTCTTTTAGAATTTTTTAATTAAGGAAGAAATTCAATTTTATTTATATAGTGAAATAATAAAATTCCAAATATGTATCAGTGTTGAATTAATTCTTATTTGTTTAATTCCTTCAAATTATTTGTTATTCTTTACATTCTTTTGTATTCTCTTCAATTACTTGGAGTACTTTTGAACTGCTTCAAATCTTTTTGAATTTTTTTATATTTCTGGACATATTCTGAACAGCTCCAAATTCTCTGATGTGTCCGAATTCTTTTAAATTATCGAATCTTCTGAATTCCTTTAATTTGTCTAAATTCCTTGCATTATTCAAAAATCCTTGAAATTCTCTGAATTTGTGGAAATCCCTCAATCATCTGAATTCTTCGAATTTCTTGGATTCTCTAAATTCCAAGCACGGCCAAATAATAAAGAGAATTCGGATGAATTCAAAAAAATTGTGAGAATTCAAAGGATTTTACAAGATTCGAGAACTTCTCTGAATTCAGAAAATTGTATGGATGCAGAGGATTCCAAAAATTCAAGAAATTCTAGGAGTTCGGGTAACTGAGAGAATTTTAGGTATTTCAGAGCATTTGGGAAATTCAAATAAGTAAAAGAATTCAGAATATCTGAATAATTTCAGGAATGCAGAATATTCCAGGAATTCAGGGAATACAGAAAATTGAAAAAATTCAAGAAATTCCGAATGTTCAATGATTTTAGAGAAATCATATAATTCCGAGATTATAAGGAATTTAGGGAATTCTGAATATTCAAGGTATTGAAGATATTGAAGGAATTTAAGGATTTCAAGAAATTCATAGAATTCCAGGCATTTCAAGGAATTAAAGTATATACCTAAACATTTAGATAATCTGAAGAAAAATATTTAAATTTTAGATTTCTTGTTACGAAAGCTGTGGATATTGAAAATTTTTTTCGAAATTTTGTGAAATTACATGAAATCTGATATCACTTCTTAATATTCCTGAAATCCTTTGAAATATTTAAAGTCCTATGAGAGGCTTTGAAAAATATTAGAATTACTGAAATCCTATGAAAATCCTTCCATATCTTCCAAAATTCTAGGAAATTCTTTAAAGCCTTTCAAATATTTTGAAATCTTTTAAAATCTCCTTTAACTCTTAAGAATTTCTCAGAATATTTGAAAATACCCTAAAATTTTTCTAATCATATGACAATTTTAAAAATCTGTTGAAATTCCGTGGAATCATTGAAAAAACCTTGAAATATTTGAAGAGCTCTTCAAACATTTGAAATCCTCTGAAATTTCTCAATTTTTTTCCATGATTTTTTTTTGCAATTTCATTAAAATTCCGGTAAATGACATCAAATCTGATGATATTCCTGGCAATCCCTTAATATTTTTAAATTTCTGTAAAATCCTTTGAGATCCTGAAAAATCAGTTACATTACCTGATTGAAAGTATTTAAAATGATTTAATATCACTGAAATCCTTTGAAACACTTAGAAATCTTGAAAATCCTCTGAAATCCTTCGTAATCTGTTCAAGTATCTTAACTTGACAATATTTTTTTTTAAATCGATAATTTGCGTTGGAATACACATAAAGTATCATAGAATCTTAGGCAAATCATACAATTTACATGATATGCAAGCTTTTAGATTTTGCACCTGATATAGAATCTTGTCATACGGACCTTCGAGATAGAATCTTTCTATATACATGTACCTAGATACAACCTTCATCACTGAAATCAAGAGGGGGAAAAGGGAACCTATGGAGTGGGAGTATCAATTCTTTTTGATAATAGATTTTTTTCTTGTTCTATTTTCTACTATCAATTTAAAAGATGCATGTACAACAATTGCTGCAAAGCTGAGATCGTCTGAGTGTGCAATGTGGATCAAGGCTGCAACCGATATCTACTTGCAAGGAATTCCAATATTGCAATTCAGCATTTTACTTCGGAGAAAAAGTGTACATGCACTGATAAATTCTTCTTTATTCATGAGGTGTAAAACAATATCTCATGCATGAAACGTTGCAAAGATTTTTCAGGGTAAGTTCGAGGGGCTATTCACTGAGAATTCATGTTATTCCCTGTTAGTCAAACTACCAAGTACTGCCCGACTGCTCTAGCGAAGACCGTAGTGACGACCAGAGACGACTAAAGACGACCAGCGACTTACTCGTGAGGATTGTCGGCAATAGCAGGCATCACGATTTGGTTGTCTGTCTTCTTTTCTCGTAGCATGAATACGTGAGAGTAAGAAAGACACGAATGGTCGCGAGCCACAGACCGTTCTAATTTATTAATTTAATTATTTATTACCCAGCATTACCACAGAAGTTAATAACATTATCAAATTGTTGTACCTAATTGCATTAACCACACATGAATATTAATTTTAATTTAAAAAAGGGAACAATAATTAAAATTGTAGGGCTAGTAAAAAAATGCGTATGTGCATTGAAAATTGTATTTATTTCAAAATATTTAAATTTGCAAAAAAGTAATTGAACTTTCAACAAAATAGTTGATTTTTTTACCAAATATATCTGAACTTTTAACCTAAAAATAAGAATTTTCAAGCAAAAACATTAATTATTTACCAGAAGACGAGTTTTCAGCAAACTACATGAAAAATCAAATAGTTTAATTTTTAACTAAAAAAGATAAGTTTTTAACCAAAAAACGAGATAGTTTAATTTTCCGTTAAAAAAAAACTAATTTTCAACCTAAGTAAAAACGAATGATCAATCAGTTGAACTCAACGAAGAAAGATGAATTCTTAACATAATAGTTGAATCCTTAACCAAATAATTGAATTTTCATCAAAGAAGATAAATTTTATACCGAAATAGACGAATTTTCAACAAAAAAAGGTAATTTATAATCATGGAAGACGAAATTTCAAGGAAATAGTTGAGTTTTCCACTAAAAGAGATAAACTTTCAATCAAAAATTGAATTCTCAAATTCGCAGTTGAAAAAACTAATGTTCAACGAAAAGAAAACGAATTTTCAGCCGACTGAATTGATCTATAATAGACGAATCTTCAGCAAAATACATGCATTTTCAACCAAACAGTTGAATTTTTAACTTATAGAGGAAAAATTACCAATCAACAATAGAATAACTACATCATCAGATAAAAAAAATTAACAAAAAAAAAATTTCAACTAAATAGTCAAATTACGACCAGATAGTCGAATTTCCTATCAAAAAAAGCAGTTACCAACGAAACATGTAATAGTTCACATTACAACGAAAAATTATTTTAATATGAAACAAAAAACAACTAAATTAGACCAAAAAAGTAGAATTTAAAAAATTTAAATAGTTATAGTTGCCGTTAAAAGTAATATTTCAACCAAAACAGAATAATTTTCAACCACAAAAATAAATTTTCTGTCAAAGAAAAATTTTTGATAAAATACACGAATTTTTATTCATGAAAGTTCAATTCTCAATCTAAAATCTTGATTTTAAACCAAAAATAAATTAGCTACATTTGGCGTGACGGAAATATAATTTTATATAACCGCCAATTGAACAATAAATAATGAATTGAAACTATTTATTTGATACTAGTATGAGAATACTTTCAATTAAATTGTCTAGACAGTTTTTTTCATTTGAGAACATTGATATAATTTAAAGATCAACTTAGATTTAAACTGACTTAATAAAACCCAATACGAAAATTCAACTTTGAATTAAAAATTCTACTATTTTGTTGAAAATTCATTTTTTGTTGTTGAAGATTCATAAAAAATAACATCCTTTTTGAAAATTCAACTCTTCGTTAGAATGTTCAACTGATTTCCAAAAATTGTTCTTTAAATTAAATTAAACTATTTTGCTAAAAATTAATTTTTTGTTGGTTGTGAATTGATTTTCTTCGTTGGGAATGCAACTATGTAAAAATGTAAAATATTGGTTGAAAATTGAGCTTTTATGGTAAAAAATGCATGTATTTTGTTAAAAATTCATCTTTTTTGGTAGAAAATAAATCTTCTGGGTAGAAAGTTCATCCTTTTTGGGTGAAACGAGGGGTAAACATGCAACTTTTTGGTTAAGAATTCATCTGTTTTGGTTGAGGATACAATTATATTTTTGCAAATTGGTCTTTTTTGGTTGGATTCAACTTTTTTATTTGAAACTAGAATCTTGTTTTGTTGAAATATTCAACGAAAAGTTATAATTGCATCAAATTGCATCAGATCATAAATGAATTTACTTTCAGAAGGACATATATCTGCCTTTTGTTGGGAAATCGAGAAAAACGTTTTACAGCATTTATAAAAAGAATTGGTTTTTATGTGATACTACATTATTTTGGTCCTAGACCACGTACCAAATTACCAGAAGTTTGGATTCTCATTATCTCATTATCCACAGGCTGAATTTTATAATTTTGATGGCAAAGCAAAAGTTTAACTCACATTTATTATGGGATAGAAAGTTTTTTTTGGAGGGAACTGACACACAGGTTAATAGGGCTCATCCTAAAGATACGATCAACGATTAATATACACCCTTTTGAAAGTAAACTCCTCAAATATCGAGACAAATAGTGCAAACGATACTGCGAACGAAACAGAACTGCGCATGATCAGAGCAGACGCTTTCGTACGAGTTCGATCGTGATCAATTTTCCGACTTCCACCGACTTTCCACGAACTACGGGAGAATGCTCAGAGACTACCAAAGACTAACCAAGACTTCTACTGACGACTACTGACGACTATAGGGACGACTTGAGGATTTCGGATAAGTTAGTCGCCGGTCGTCCTGAGAATTCTTCAGTGAATAGCCCCTCGGGTAAGTTATAAAATAAAATAAAATTATCGAAGTGAATAGCTACTACTGATTGTGAATAGTCAATGAAAGATTCTTCATAAAAAAAAAATGAACTCTGAGAAACTATTTGGCAAATCACAATATCAATATTTGGGTTCTCATACGATTACAAAATAAAACTAAAATTATGGAACAAATTTGATTTGGTAGTTTTATCATTACTGTTTTTATTGAATTTCCTGCTTTTATTTTGAAACGAAATGATCCTCCTTCACATGTATATAATCATTAAATTAAACATTCGTATAAAATCATAATTATTGATAATAAGTAAATTAAATACAGTGAATTGTCGCAAACAAATGTAGGTATGAACCAGAGAAACAATTTGTCATTTCTCCTCTAAAATTGTTTTGTACCGATTCAAACTTAAACCGTACGAACAGTGATAAATTGTGACAAACTGAGTAAATGGTTCTGTTGTAATGATTAATGTCATTCTAAGAATAAGTACAATAAATAAAAAAGTTCATAGGACACAAAAATTTCTATCCTTTTTATATTTTTTTCAAATAACAGCGACTATCGGTTATATCCACAGGTTTGACAGCCAAAACTAAATTAATTTAACATACCAAAATCTAGATTGTTTGCTATAAACTATCTTTTTTAGAATCGTGGAGTAGTTTACTTTCAAAATAAGTTTGAGAAACCTGAGAACAATCTCAATGATTTTGTAGATATTAGTTCTTAGAGAAATTCGAATAACTATTCAAACAAGAAACACTCAATTCCGATTCTCAGATGCAGTTTAGGATAATTATGTCGAAGGAATTTAATGACGTACATTAGATATACATATGTTCGGAATGAGGAATTTAATACAGGTAGGAAACACCACCCTAGAGCAGATAATGAGATAATAGTAGATAATTATCATTTGAAAACATATAAAATAGGTATTTCTAATTTCAATTTATTGACACACACAGGATCCCAACTATTATTCAAATACATTATTTTACATTCATTAGTATTTCAAATTAATGATGTTCTATTCCAGGGTGGTTATCCCTATTTAAATGTTTTAAAAACCCCTGGTGTTGAAAATATTCAATGCAAATTCCACAATTCTAGACTCTGTTTGATGTAAATAAAATTTAGTAGACGTTGGTTTTTGGAAAAGATAATTATATATCTTAAATCAAATTTCAGAATGAAGAAGCAATTGAAGAAGGCGACATTCGGCATATACGTACAAGAAAAGGTTTCCGTAGATTATTTAAATGTAATAACTGAAATATTTATATACATTCTATATCTTCATTTGAAGTTGATAATCTAAAACCTAATAATCTTTATAGCAAAGTGTGCATCATATCACTTGTGTATATCACATTTTTGAAAATTACCAATTACTGGGAGGCGTATGAATCCAAACAAAATTCCGAAGGGTGTAGGTTTTTCTTTACTGTAAAAACTAGAGATCTTTCTTTACGGTATCATTTTTTGCGTGTCCTGTTTTTGAACATGATAAATTCATGCGTTTATTATATCAACATAAATCAGTTTTTTGCGATATTGTTTCATAAAATTGGCATTTTTCCATCAACTTGTACTTATTAGACGCGGAAACTTATAACTTGCGTTCCATCATACTATTATTTAATTTCAAAAACTGGATTATTTGAACAAACGCAAAACTGAAATGGGCTATACAGACATGCTCTGATATATTTTGAATGATTTTTAAACCTTTTAGAATGATATATTCATTTTTATTATTATAAAGCCGCCGACTATTATAACATGTAATAATTTTTCACGTGTCAGACTGTGAAACACGATAACTCGATAAATAATACGGTTGGCCACTTTTTCGAAAAACGTCTAGAAGGCTTATAAAATTCCATGGCGAATGACTCTTAGTAAATATATTTTTGACAAAATGTTTACATATTTTTAAATTTATATATTTTTGTCAAAAAGTGTACTTGCCTAACCTAAAAACCGACAAAAAAATATGTTGATCATGCTTAAAAATCTAAAACAATATCATACTATCAGGAAAATATTTTCCCAAGAATGTTTAAATATTGAAAAAAATGTATTGTTATTGAAGTATATATTTCTATAAATGTATACAAATTTAAGTATCGTGCGCCACAATAGGCGCTCCTGCTTAGTGCATGAGTACCTTTGGGCTAAATTTTATTATATTTAAATAAGATTTTAACACTGAAGCATACCCAAGACTTCAAAATATAGAAAAGAGAAACAAAATTATGAGCTTACTGAAAAATACTTTATTTTTCATTGCTTTTGTCACAATTTAGTGATACGAAGTCTGTCCGGAAAGTATCTGACCTTGTGCTTTAATTTTGTACATCGAATCTCAAGTCGACTAGTGTACCCAGTTGCGTAAATGTCTAGAAACGTACGCGTCGCATTGAAGGATGACGGAACGCACCGAACAACGAATGTGTGTAATATTTTTCAAAAACTTGGCCATTTTTGTTCGAAAACCATCACAATGATTTGAAAAGTGTATGTCCATGAGTCTATGAGTAACATTCAAATGACAGAGTGATCTAGGTGATTTAAGAGTGGCCTAATTTATGGAAAAAGACGAATGGATCCTTCAACATGGCATTTGGCCTGAACGTTCTTAGCAGCTTATTCAGCATTTTCTGGTGAGACATAGCTTCACACAACTTCGTCAGTCCCCATAATTTTTCAGTTGATAGAGTTAGCTTTCACTCCCGGTACACCCCAAGCTCGGATACTTTCCGGACATACCAATGATGTGTTCTAAATTCTTTCAGGATGCTTCAATTTCTTTAAACACGAGTGTGTCCATTAGGTGCTGCACCAAATTAGGAGCCATCTGTCACGTACGTATTTTCTTTAATTCATAAATTCTTGGAATTTTGTACCTCTTCTTCCACTTGTATCATATTTCGTTCGCAGGAATTTAGCACAAGTTCAAAATTAAGTAATGTCCATCGCGAGTTGACGTTACAACATGACTCTATATCTTATCCGCCTATCCTAGCTTTATATCACTTTGCCAATTCATCGAAAATCCACGAAAATCTCGGTGAATGCTACGGAGTTTCCTTCGCTGGTTCCACTCGATAAATATGGGAATAAAACGCGAACATACTAGTGGGTAACGCGGCTTTACGTAACCGGTATGGGTATAAATTCCAGGAGCGTCGTGAAATCGTGCTTCAAATACGAGCAAGTCGCGTCTTCTACGACGGCAATGATTCCTAGTCGCAATTGCAACCGCAATTGCAAAGAATGCGAGCCAAAGATATCGAACATGAAGAGCTTCGAGTGCCAATATTTTTTTACACTAGTTCCTGAAAACTCAGAATATTCGAGTTTCCACTCGTTGCTAAAACAAATTTTACATTATATGACTTCTTTTATGTTGTGCAAATTCCATCCTTTTTTATAATTCATTTATTGAATACTTTTCCTAAAAAGCTGGAACGTCAGAATCTGACCATTCCTATTGAAATTCTGCAGGTATGTATTCAAATTTAGCAGAAGTGATGGAAAATATTATTTTTTAATATATACACTATGTCGGTCTGAAATAATGTTAGATATTTTTGAATGCTTAGAAGACTTACAAAATTTCGCGTTGAATGACCACTAGAATATGTTTTTTTTTTACTTTTCAAAGAAGATATACCACGTGAGAAGTTTCTTAACAAATTAAAAGATTTAAAAAAATTTTAACCGCGATTTCTACTTGAAATAATTAGAAATTTACAGGAAGTAATCTTCAAAGTTTCAGCATCAATGTGAGTCCATTCGACTTCAGGAACCTGCATGAGTTTCCCAGATATGAATAAACATATTCAAGCGCGTCCGTGTCTTTGATATATTTAGTCATCTAGAGGGTTTTAGAAAAGTTTTATCGGCTGAAATTGAAGATAAGTTTTTATAGATTACTTTTTGCAAATTTCTGATTTTTATTACATTTTTCCCAAGTTACAGCACGAGTTAAAGTTTCTAATCATATCTTAGGAATCCGTAAATTTGATTTGTAGATTTTAATTGGCTTAGATTGAAGATAAAATTACAAACATTGCGTCCTGTAAATTTTAGATTTTTTGTTACGTCTTACCTTGATCATGATACGAGTTGAAGTCGAGGTACAAAATTCTATAAAGTTTTTAAAAACTTAAAAAATTGTATAATCTTCCTATCCATTAAAAAAATGTCTGATTTTACTTCCAACCAACTTATCGTGTTTTCAAGTTATTATTGATTTTTTGTACCGCTTGCGCTAGCTGTGTAGACAATTACTGACGGTAGTCTACTTGAATATAAATCTTGAGTTTCTATTTTTTGGATTCATTTATAAAAACAAGGGTGGATTAAATTCTTTTTATATAGAGAGACAACGAAACATTCTCGGCAAAATTCTATCAGTCTCTCAGTCTGGTTAGCATTAGAGTGGTTTTAGCCTCGGTTTTAGCTCAACGTGTTTGCCTCGTAAACCACTCATAAGATTAAGTTTCCACACAAATTCCAACGATTAAAATTTCGGCTTTTAAATTTTCAGTGTGAGAATTTCCGTCCATATAATGCTCATTACTGACGAGGATAATTTCTTGCCAAGCCAAGAGAATCACGTTGTGTATATACAATCTAGATACCGACAAGAATTTAACAAACACTAATCGTCTTCAATCAAATCTCCGTTACAATTTACACATTTATGCACATTGTACATACACATAAATGGCACTTGAGTGTAACCCGGCTAACCTATGAAAGTGCGGAACAATAGAACTCTCTCGCGGAAATGTAAATGTTATGGCAAGCGGCCAACCATATCGAGTGTAAAAGAGATAGAGACAGCGTACACAAATGTATCTACGATTTTACTCCACTCCCAAACAATTCGGTCAAGAACGTCAAATAGGAGATGAAAATATATTCTCAGGTTATGACTTTATTATTGATGCATTAACAATAATTATTATTCTATTTTCATTTTTTATTTGAGGATCAAGTGAACGAGACACGAAAAATAAATTTTCTGAATAAAATAGTTTACGCCTGGTTTTAGAATTTTCAGGACTCAAGGAATATATCCCATTAGAATCTCGCTTTGAAGATTTTGTAACGGTTTAGATGTATAAATCAAAATTCGTGTATTTTTTGCTGAAGTGTTCTATATGTTATAAAAGCTGGATAAATCAAAGTTAATAGGTTCAATAATTCGATAATATTGGATATTTAGTTAGACGGTTTCTTTTATATGATACTATTTGAATTTTTCTTTTATATTGGTCTACAATCAGATACAGCTAATTATTCAGGAATCATCTCAAATCGATTTACTATTATATTTTATGCTACATTATTTATCACAATCATTCCTATCATTTTATACTTGCGTCAGGTAAAAATTTATAGTTCTTTCAACATAAAAAAACGAATTTTGATTTATTTAGTATTTTTATTTTTAAGCTCAAGTTTGAATTTTTTATATAATTATGGTAGCGCTGAATATTATTCAATTATTATGGAATTAACCATTCTTATAACTACATCAATATTTCCAACATCTTTGGTGTTAAATCCTAAATTCAAATGCCTTTAGTGAGTCTTTTTGAAAGAATACCAAGTTTGGTAATTTGTATTTTTCATTCAGTTTTACACTTAAATCTATATAATTTCTTCATACCAGATACATTTAATGAGCGAATATAATGCTCCAACAAATTTACAATGTAGCTTTAAGGTGCAATAGAAAATGATTCAATTATTTCTTATTTTAATCAAATTCAAATGCCTGAAAACGGATTGAATATGTTTCTTATTGGACCTGAAAGCCTAACTAATATTAGTAAGTTCATGAAATATTTCAAATTGAAAACAAACGTTGGTTCTAACTTAAGTAAAGTTTATTTAAGGCTTTTGAATTTGATGAAATTCAGTCTGGACGATACAAAATCAAATATTTGAAAAATTTGAATAGCCTAAAATTATTAAAATTATCACTTGAAAGATGATAGCATTTTTCAAATCAATTAATTTCAGAATGAACAATTTTAAAAACATATTAATTGACAATGCTTTTTGTTTAGATACTGCTATTCCACAAGTTAAAAACGAATATATAGAAGTAAGCGAAGTTAAAAGTCTTTTAACTTTTGAAGTAGCCAACCTTAAACAGAAACAAAATTATTTCCAATATGAACAGGAATATGAAGAGATAGGTTGATTTTAAAATGATTTTTAAATTTTAAATGTTTTGATTTTTGAAACTAATTACTGATATAAAAACAGTTGCTGAAATTAAGATAAAGAAATCTTAATCCTGAATCTCTTAATCTTGAAAAATGCATTAATTAATTCAAATTGAATTTGCAGTTAAATGGAAGAAATAGTTTTTCGGTAGCATTTAGAACATATTCAAAATTTGACATTTTTTAAATTTGGGAGTTCTTTAGTTTCAAAATTTTAAACTTCCAAAGCGGCAACTGGTTTAACTTCAATTTAATTCTGATATTGATTCTTTTCCGCAGGCTTTTGTATTTCAATACGTTTACCTTACACATTTTGAAATGAACATTTTTTCAAAATGAAATTTTTCCCCATTTAAAAGTATATGATGAACTGCTTGTAATAATTTAAAAAGCTGATTTATAACTTCGTGATTCAAAATTAAATTTCATCCACTTTTCAGTTTTAAAAAGATTTCGAGGATGAACCCGAAATGAAGAGCATCCAATTTGTAATAAAATGCTGACTTTTAGTCTTTTAAAAACATAAAAACCCTCTTTTGAACATCCTAGTTTTTGCTTCGTTCACTCAGAAGATTTATTTTTATTTGAACGTTGAGACCTTTGTACACTTTGGACTTTTATTATCCCCGGTATTTCAAGTAATTAAATGAATAAATTCTCAACATTTCGCTAGATTTGAATGAAGTATACGGGTGAAAATAAAAAATTTGGATTCATTAAATTTCAAATTTGTCAGAAAATATGTATTTCTGAACAATATAAAATCCTCTTTTTATTATCAGGGACATGTTAACGGATGATATTCACTCAGATTTAATCTAATAAGCTTTGATGCCGATGAACGTAAGAATAATTTGGAAATAGGTTATTGTGGTGAAAAACAGATCTTATAAAACCTTGTAATTTAAATAATCATTCCTCTAAACACACGCCTATAATATTCCAGGGATTATTGTCAAATTTTTCATTTTCACCCATAGATCAGAATACTAAAATTGATCAAATTATTATAGTTATTATACTCAGTGGAAAATATTCGTTGAATTATAATTTGTGAATTGTATAAACTGAATTCATTTCATAAAAGATAATACAAAAATACCCTCTAACTTATATAAGAAATAATTTATTTCTCTCCTCAGAATAAATTTTTCCAACTCATTTTCTCTTTCACGCTGAAGTATCTTCTGCGTTTTTGTAAATGCTAGAGTAATTTATGAGGAAGGCTTTGTTCGGGCATAATTGTGCCAATCAGAAGCTGGATCTGTATTCTTTGCAGATGAAAGAAATACGAAAACAGAATTTTAAAAGAACACATACTTGCTCACACTATTTTAACTTGACCATCCTCCGCTATTTTGTTACAACCCCTTTGCCTAAGGTGCATCCCATTATCTCTTGAGTTCCGTATAATTCTCGTCTTTGGAATTATTTCGAGATGCAAAGGAGGATTCCACCCTATACCCCCTCACCCCCTGACACTGCCTTTCCCCTTCCCCTCGCCCACGCTCCGTCTTTCAGAAACGCCTCCCTTTACCATCCCTTCAACACCCTTCCTTTCCTGCACTCTTGAATCCTCCCTCAACCACTAGTTCTATCGCACTTGCGCATACAATTCATACTAAGTATTAAGATTCAGCTTCTCACTCTAGTTCTCCAATTCTCCATCCCCCGTGAATTTACTTGCAACCGAGCCATCCCTGTTGTTGTTACCGGCCTCGGAAATTGCCGGCAAGTTTCTCTCGCGGTGCGCCATTGAAATTCGCCCAATTAAATGCCCGGAAACCTCTTCAGTCCCTTGGGTTCATCCTTAAGCACCTTAAGACCATTTAAGAGACAATCTTAAGCAGATACTTGATCCTCAGAAGCAAATTTTTCTCTATGAGAGATGAATTTCGAGAAAGTTTTTTTTCAGCACTTGAAGAGAGGCAAAATATGAGAGCCTAACTCTTAAGATCGAAATAATTCAGGCGAGACAAAATTTTCTTGATTTATTATGTTTTTTCAAAAAATAAAATTCCAGCTTTTTGTAACAAATTTTTCCACTATTTCATACCTGAGGAATTAATTTTAAAACTATGTTCACCCCTCCCGTTCTTCGTAACAGATCATCACGCACAGGGTGATTTAGGGTCATCAAAACAGGGTGATTTAAAAAAAATATGGGAATAAATTCTTTCAAATGATATTGATGTATGTATAGGTACCACACTTAGTTCAATACGAAACGGTTATGACTGTAATTCGAAGTAGTTAATTGAATCAACAACAGTCGAATTTGCTCAAGAAGATCAGTTCTAAACGCGAAATTCAACAGTTGATATTTCACGACTTAGAAGTTATCTATACATATACATCTGAAATTTGTACCTTGAATTAAAAATAATGTATTAGTGCTAGCGAAAAAACTAAAAAGCGCACTGGATTCGTCTTAGCCGTATCTGTATGTATTTTATTCGATTTTGTTCAGTAAAATCATTTTTCAAATAATTGCATTGCCATTAAACATTGTGACATCATTATAAACATAAGTATTGGTCGAATAGAAATTTCAAAGATAAACATATACTAATACAAGGGTTAATCATTATGCAAGCTACCATGATTTTTACTTATCAATAATTGATGAACTATCTTGTTTGCACGCGTAACCATGCTAATATTAAAGAAAAATCTCATTTGATTAATTTGTTTATTCAAACAATGAAAATATTCCGGTACAGAAAGATATTACATAATGAGTGGTTAAACAAAATATAAAATCAGACGTACAGTGCAAGCTAGATAATCATTCGTTCGAGGGTAGTTCAAGACTGACCTTCGCTGAGGAGCAGGCAAAGGAGCAGGCTAGATTCCGGTGTTGCCAGAAATAAAATCTATGTACATTTCAAAATTTGGAAAAATGGCAACCTCGGAATTTGTCCTGAGATGGTTTATCAAGCAGGCCGAGTGATAGAAAGTTTGAGATGTTAAAACTGACCGCTTCAAGGGTTTATTGAGGGTGGCTTATAGTCTCAAGAAAACGTGCCGATTCTCGTTTTGCCCTGCTTAATGAAACACCAAGTTAAAAGGTTTCAAGATTTGGGCACTTTCTCACAGTCGTTCAAACATTCAAGGGTTTCAATGTAGACAAAGTATATAGCAGTTACTATTCACTCAAACACTCCGCCCACTTTGAAAGGTCTCCTTTCTAAACAGAGAAGTAAATGCTATCATAAAAAATTCACCTATAAATAATAAGTAGTACATATAGACAATTCATATAATAAAGCAAAAATAAAATCCAAATCGAAATTTTTTTACAAGTGCACATGAATTTGAATCAGATATCAGTCACTGATTACGGGATCGTTGATGGGCAAAACACATAGTTTTGAGACTGGTCGCCGCAAACTAGAACCACCGATTCCAACAGTGGCGACTCGTATCACGTTGTCCTTCCCAGGGTGTAATTCAGTGACACGTCCAAGCTGCC
Organism: Andricus quercusramuli; assembly: GCA_932178445.1. Classification (NCBI taxonomy): domain Eukaryota; kingdom Metazoa; phylum Arthropoda; class Insecta; order Hymenoptera; family Cynipidae; genus Andricus; species Andricus quercusramuli. The sequence continues at coordinate 92,062 of CAKNXH010063172.1, forward strand.
ACCTGAGAGGAGGAAGGTGATCCTCCTTTAAAAGAACCAAGGCTCCTAATTTAATAGGATTAAGACTCGTTCGGGACCATTTAGACCTCTGCTGGAGGTTGTGCAGATACTCCTTCTGCCAGCGTTGCCAAAAGTGCTGGACCATTTGCTGTAAATGTTGGTATCGGTCCAGTCGTGTAACCTGGATGTGAGATAAGTCTGGTTGCGGTAAAGCAACCAATGAGTCTCCAATAAGGAAGTGTCCAGGAGTTAGAGGTTCAAGGTCATTGGGATCGTCGGATAAGGGTGACAGAGGACGAGAATTCAGGCAAGCTTCAACCTGAGTCAGTACTGTGTACAATTCGGAGAACGTTAGTTGAGTCTCGCCGATGACTCGCTTCAAATGGTATTTTACAGATTTGACAGCGCTTTCCCATAACCCGCCAAAGTGTGGGGCATGGGAAGGAATAAAATGCCAATTTATTCCCTCTCGAGATGAGAAATTCGTTACATTTTCTTGGTGTTTAGAATCGAGCAACAATTTCGCAAGTTCGCTAAGCTCGTTCCGAGCGCCGACAAAATTTGTTCCGTTGTCCGAGTATATATTTTGAGGACGACCTCGCCGAGATATAAACCGTTGAAGACAACTCAGGAATCCGTAGGTCGTCAAGTCTATCGCTAGCTCTAAATGAACGGCCTTTGTCACAAAGCATACAAATATACATAACTACGCCTTGGTAGTTGTTCGACTTCGAGTTCTATCTTTGACAAGGTATGGCCCTGCATAATCGACTCCGCATGTGTTAAAGGGACGAGCTGGTGTGACTCGTGCCGCAGGTAAATTTCCCATAACATATTCTGTGCCTACTGGTTTGACTCGGAAACATTGCACGCAATTTCGAAGTACAGTCTTGACAATGTTTTTACATGAAAGTGGCCAGTATTGTTCTCGCAGAGATGCTACCACGGTCTGGCATCCAGCGTGCATCAATCGGTTATGTTCGTTCTTAATAATTAATTTAGTTAACAAGTGATCCGAAGGTAAGATAATAGGATGCTTTTGATCGAAAGGAAGCGATGCGTTGTTCAATCTTCCGCCCACTCTGAGCAGACCCGATTCGTCAAGAAACGGTTTGAGCGATTTAAGCTTGCTGGAGTTTGCAATTTCCTTTTTTTGTTCGATACACTTAATCTCATTGCGAAAAGATTCTGCCTGTGCCAGTTTGATCAGTCGAAGTTTCGTGTATTTTAATTATTGGGGGGTTAGAAATCCTATCTTGATATCGGTAGTCGGCCTAGCTAAATTATTACGGATTCGAAAACAATACGAGAGTACCCTAATTAATTTTACAAAGGAAGAGAAACGTTCGAATATGTTTGAATCTTGTTTTGTGAGAGTAGCTTGATTTGAAGTGCAGCTTCTTTTAATTCCGGGAACGATTTCAAGATTTATAGCTTCTGGAATGGGCCAATTATCAGAGTCCTGTGATAACCAAGTTGGCCCGTGCCACCAGATATCTGATGTCGGTAGTTCAGATGGATCGATTCCTCTTGAAATAATATCCGCAGGATTGTCAGAAGACGAGACGTGGTTCCAGATTCCATCCTTTGTCAATTCTTGTATTTTTGTCGTCCTGTTGGCTACGTAAGTTTCCCATTTGCAAGAGGGTCCCTTAATCCATGTGAGTGTAATCGTGGAATCACACCACAACAATATGCGATCAAAGGTCATATTTAGCGAAGTAGTCACTTTATGCGAGAGTTCTGCAAGTAAAAGAGCCCCGCAGAGTTCTAATCGTGGTAATGAGATCCTTTTTAATGGGGCCACTCTTGATTTTGCACACAAGAGATGCACGGCGATAATTCCTTGATCATTTATCGAGCGTATGTAGATCGATGCTCCGTATGCCTTTTCAGAAGCGTCGCAAAACCCGTGCATTTCTATTGTGACTGGATTTTCACATAAAATTAGTCTTGGAACACTTATGTCATTGAGGCTGTACAATTTATCTCGAAATTCTACCCATTCAGTGTGCATTCGTTGAGGCAAAGATTCGTTCCAGTCCAGTTTCAGTTCCCAAAGTCCTTGAAGGAGAATCTTTGCTCGTACAGTGGCAGGACCAACGAGACCGAGAGGATAAAAAATTTGAGACACAAGTGACAAAATAGTTCGTTTTGTTACTTTCAGCTGCTCTGGAATTTTCACGGAATATTGAAGTTCGTCGATATTCGATTTCCAAAGCAGTCCCAACGTTTTAGGATCCTTATCTCCCTGAATCAGGCGATCTTTAGTTGAGAGGTCAGCTGTCAAAAACACTCGTTCATCATTCGACGCCCATTTCCGAAGTGATAGACCGGCTGAATCCAAAATTGACGTAAGTTCATCCTTGAGTGTTCGCGCCTCTTCAAGGGAGTCTGCACCTGTTAGAAGAACGTCCACGTAAAAGTCATTTATGATAGCCTTACTCGCAGTTGGATGTTCATCTTTCGTCTCCTCTCCAAGTTGCCGCAAACAGCGGGTGGCCAAGTAGGGTGCAGATGCTGTTCCGTAGGTTAAAGTGATCAACTCAAAAACTTTAATAGGTTGACAGCTGTCCATTCTCCAAAGAATTCGCTGCAATTTACGTTGCTCTTCGTCGACGTAGGTCCGTCGGTACATTTTGGCAATGTCCGCTGAAAGTACGTACCTATGTTTTCGAAATCGCAAGACAATTGAAAGTAGGTCATCTTGAACCGTGGGTCCAACGTGCTGTACATCGTTCAGTGACAACCCTGACGTCGTTTTTGACGACCCATCGAAAACTACGCGAACCTTCGTAGTCGTACTGTCAGGCTTCATGACAGAGTGATGCGGAATGTAATACGTTGGAGCATCAGATTGAATTTTTCCTGGAGGAACCTCTGTCATATCGCCCGAAGTTTCGTATTCATTCATAAAATTAACGTACCCGTCCTTAAGTTGCGGATCCTTCAGCAGTTTTCGCTCCACACAGTTCAGTCGCTTTTCTGCAATTTCGAATGATTTTCCTAATTCATTCACCCTGTCAGAATAAGGAACATTAACTATAAATCGCCCATCAGGTGCGTGCTTAGTTGTCGCTGCAAAGTGCTGCTCACAAGGGTTTTCCGCGTCGAGAGTTCCTTTGCCTCTACTGTCGACAACCTGTTCTACTTCCCAGAATCTCTCAACTTGGTTGTGCAATTGCTGGTTAGTAATGAGATGACACGTAGTGCAGGTGTCCTTGGAGGAGTTCGAAGGTGACAGTTTGCCCGCCAGAATCCATCCTAATAGAGTCTTTTGCAGTAACGAACCATCTGGATGAAGCCTAATCTGCCCAATGCATAATAAATCCCAGAATAATGCAGCCCCGATAAGAAGGTCAATGTGAGGATTTTTAATTGTGGGATCGGCTAATTTAATATCTGACGGAATGACGATTCCATCCAAGTCTCGTGGTGCAATTGGTACGTAATTAGTAATTCGATTAGTGACTAAGCATCGCAAAGAAGTTTGATATCCACCGAGTTTAGATTTGATGACAGCGCGAGTTTGTTTATTTAATTTAAGTCAAATGGGCTCGACTCCCGAAACTGTCATGTCAACCGTGGAAGTCGGAAGGTCGAGTTTACGGCACAAATCTTCAGTTATCAAGTGAGGTTGCGATCCCGTGTCTAATAATGCTCTACATTCGTATAACTTTCCTTTTCGGTCTTGAATATAAACAATTGCGGTAGATAATATCACGTACGGGTCTTCATCGTCATCGTGGTTTCGCGCTGATCCTACAAGAAGTGAAGTCTGAGAGGAGTGGGCATGCTCGCGTGGCGACTGTTGATTTTGTTCGGATTTCTCATACGGAGTTTTATATTCAATGTGAACTAATGTGTGATGCTTTTTTGAACATTCCCTACATGAACCTGATTGACAATTTTTATTTCTATGTCCGGAGAAAAGACAGTTAAAACACAGGTGAAATTTTTTAACTACGCTCGATCTCTCGCTTACAGAAAGTTTCTTGAATTCCGTACAATCATGAAGTGCGTGAGGTTTTGTACATAAAACACATGCAGAATTTTCTGTAGTTACATGCGAAGAAATTTGGCCACTTAGTTTTTTGTTGTGATTGGCCGCAGTCGATTTGCCCTGAGAGTTCGCGGGAGTTGTCTGTTTTTCGATGTGAGACCGTTGCAGGAATTTACAGTGATTCTCTAAGAAGGTTAAAAAATCCGTTAATTTTGTTTTTTCACTAAAAGTCGCTTGCTTTTTTTCCCATTCACGTTTAGTATTGGAATCTAATTTTTTACTCATGAGATATAATAGAAGCGTATCCCATGAGTCAGTGGGTTCATTGAGTGCTTTTAACGCGCGCAAATTGTTATTTATGTCATCAATGAACTGCCGCAATTCAATGAAAGATTCCTTTGAAATTACTTTAAATTCACACAGTGCTTTTGTATGATGATGAATAAGCGCGTCAGAGTCCTCGTATCTGTCCTTTAGACATTTCCACGCGATGTCATAATTTGTATCCGAAATGCCTAAAGACTGAATTACGCGAGCTGCATCCCCTTGAAGGGCCTAATTTAGATAGTGAAATTTGTCAATCTTTGCAATATCTCTACCGTTAACAATTGCTTCGAAGGAATCACGAAATTTAATCCAGTTGTCGAACGTGCCATCAAAGGTCGGTAATGGCATTTTTGGTAAGCGATAACCAGAATCGTTGTTTATTGTAAGGGCAGAACCTGCAATTCTAATTGGAGTCGAAGAAGAAGCGGTTCTTTCAATAGCGCGCTGATTTTTTTCATTAATTTGAGCTCTAGCAGACGCAATTAATTCGCAAAACCTATTTTCGAAAGATTCGCGTTTTTCTTCTTCTTGCTTTCGTAGTTCCTCAGTATTAGTATCTGGATGCAATTCAATTAAAATCTGTACACGATCAAATTCATCGTAGAGGGGTTCGAATTTTTCTAATTTAAAACAAAGCACACCTAAGTCCGAGCTGCTTTGATCGAAATTATCCCAGAAAGTTTTGAAGCGAGTCACCTTAGAGAGTATTGTACTACGTTCAGTTTTCAAGTCTGATAGTGGCTTAGGATCCATTTTTCAGTAATAAATGTACAGGAGAGATTAAGGAAAGGAAGAATTGAAATTGGAGACTCCCCGTTAGTTCTTGTAGTGACGTAGTGCTCAGCAAGTCTGCGACACAGGTCCTAGATGGGAAATCTATCCATATAATCCCAGATATGAGTTCAAAGTTCACACTCACAGTTGCAATTGATTCACTGGGTAGTGCAATCATCCACAGTTCACAAAACACAAGGTTCAATACTAAGTTCAGAGGTAAAGTTCAAAGTCAAATTCAAATAAAGTGTAAATATAAGTGCAATTCACAATTTAAATTTAAATTTTAAATTCAAGAGTAATTTCTTCGATATGATCGAAGAAATACGAAAGTTCAATGGAACGATTTGAAGTCCGAGTCTTGAACACCACTAATTTTCACTAACCACTCACTAGAATCATTGACACAATCACATAAAATCACAAGAGCTGCCCGACGGCAAGCTCATCAAGTCCAAGTCCAAGTAAAACAACACAAATTCACAAATGTCCGAAATAATCACAAGTGCCCGGTGATTATAGAATCCAAATGATTACGAACACAATCACTGAAGTTAATTAACCGAGTTCCTGGTTACATGAAAGTGCACAATAATCAAAGTTCAATTCAAAGTACAAATTTGTTCACTGATTCAAAATTCATCCGGTTTCGAAGGACCAATGTTTGCACGCGTAACCATGCTAATATTAAAGAAAAATCTCATTTGATTAATTTGTTTATTCAAACAATAAAAATATTCCGGTACAGAAAGATATTACATAATGAGTGGTTAAATAAAATATAAAATCAGACGTACAGTGCAAGCTAGATAATCATTCGTTCGAGGGTAGTTCAAGACTGACCTCCGCTGAGGAGCAGGCAAAGGAGCAGGCTAGATTCCGGTGTTGCCAGAAATAAAATCTATGTACATTTTAAAATTTGGAAAAATGGCAACCTCGGAATTTGTCCTGAGATGGTTTATCAAGCAGACCGAGTGATAGAAAGTTTGAGATGTTAAAACTGACCGCTTCAAGGGTTTATTGAGGGAGGCTTATAGTCTCAAGAAAACGTGCCGATTCTCGTTTTGCCCTGCTTAATGAAACACCAAGTTAAAAGGTTTCAAGATTTGGGCACTTTCTCACAGTCGTTCAAACATTCAAGGGTTTCAATTTAGACAAAGTATATAGCAGTTACTATTCACTCAAACAAACTGTTATTTTTATCCCATCCACGTTCACTCCTTGATGCTATACCATGCAGCATTCGCAGAATATGGATTTGAAAATTAAGCCTTTATTATAAATAAAACTATAAGACCTATCGAAAAACTGGAGATACCCCTAGATTTATCTCGGCAATATCTTCAGTTGTTTTTTTCATTTGTTTAAAAGAGTCATTTTTTAAACAATGATGTTGTTTATAATTTTTAGGAATTCATTTAAAAATTATGGAAAACAATTTGAAGTTACTTACTTTCTGATAAATACTCACTAATAAATTAAAACAAAATTAAATTGAAACACAACGTACCCTAAAGTATCATAATTGAAAACAAATTTCAATAATGCAAAAAAGTTAGTCTAAACGTTGTTTTCATCCCCTCTATGTTCACTCTTTTACGTTACGCCATGCAACAAATGGATTTGAAAATGGAGCCTTTGTTATAAATAAAACTATAAGTCCTATCGAAAAAATGAAGATAACCATAGATTCATCTTGGCAATATCACTAGGTGTATTTTTTTTTATTAAAAAAATATCATTTTTCAAGCAATTATATTTTTTATAATATTTAGGAATTCATTTAACAATTATGGAAAACAATCAAAAGTTACTTACTAAAACAAAACGTACTTTGAAGTATCATGATTAAAAAAATTTCAATAATGCAAAAAAGTAAGTTTAAACATTGTTTTTATCCCCTCCTCTTTCCCTCCTTCACGTGGCCCCATGCAGCATATAGATTTGAAATTTGTGCTTTAATTATAAATAAAATTAGAAGTTGAAAAAAAAGTGAAGATACCCCTAGATTCATCTCGGCAATATCTCCAGTTTTTTTTTATTAAAAAAAGTAATATTTTGAACAATTAAATTGTTTATAATATTTATAATATCCATATGCTGCATGGTGTAACGTGGAGGAGGGAACGTGGAGGGGATAACAAAAATGTTTAAACTAACTTTTTGGCTTTATCGTAAATTTTTCTCTAATTATGATACTTTAGGGTACGTTGTTATAATTATTTTCAATAACTGTTTAATAAATTCACGAAAATTATAAACAACATAATTGTTTGAAAAATGAATTTGAAAATAATAAAAAAAATCTCCTGGAGGTATTGCCGAGATGAATCTAGAAGTATCTTCACTTTTTCTATAGGACTTACAGTTTTATTTATAATAAATGCTCAATTTTCAAATTCATATGCTGCATGATATAGCATCAAGGAGTGAACGTGGAGGGGATAAAAACAATAGATAGTTAATCAATTATTAACAAGTGCAGGTTCTGGCAGTTTGTTTTACACGACTAATGCTGTCTTTAGTTTTTTCTTAGGACTATTACTTTATTTTTAATTAAAGGTACAGATTTCAGATGTATATATGCATAGATAACTCCCGGGACGTGATATTTTACCTGAAAAAAATTATAATTCATAATGAAACACAGTCAAGGTCAACCAAAATTAGAGAATTTTTCACATATATACGTATTAATTCTTAACCAAATGGTTACATTTTTAATTTAACAAAATCGTATTACAACTAAAACAGATTAATCTTAAGAAAAGAAGGAATTTTCAATAGAAGGGTTAACTTTTCAACTAGCAAATATTTATCGATCAAAAATATTTTTCAACGAAATTGTTGAATACAAGGTTTAAGCAGAGGGTGTAAATTTGATAGAAAAAAGTTAAATTTTCACCAAATTGTAGCATTTTGTACCAAAATAATAGAATTTTCAAACGGAAAAGTCGAATTTTCAACAAAATAAGTGAATCCGTATCAAAAACAGATTCATCTTCAAGTAAATAGTTACATTTTGAATGAAAAATGATGACATTCCAATGAAAAGAGATAAATCTACAAACCAAAAAGATGGATTTTCAATAAAAGAGTTGAATTTTCGAACCAAAAAGGCGAATGTTTCTGGAAAGAAGTCGAATTTTTGAACGTTTGACGGTAGTTTAAAATAAAGAAAATAAAGAAACTTCTCCAAAATTCATCAAGCTAATTGTTCGAATGTCACAGTTGATGAAAATGAGTATCTCAAAAAAAATCACCTGAACTGCTTGATAATTTAAATTTATTAAAATTATACTTCAAAGAAGGTAATGAAGTAATTTTTTCTGTTATATCATTTATATATTAGGATAGATATCGTGGTAGCAGACTTTGCTTGGATTTGGCAAAAAATTCTAAATGATTCATTTTGTATTGCATTTCTTACATTTCTGTCTTTTAAATGCTCTTTATGTGTTATAAGCATGCCAGTATTTTTCCAGTGCATATTGAGAAAAGAAAATATACTTACCTTTAATTTCTTGAAACAAACGGTCAAAAAACAAACTAAAAATGTGTAATTCAACTGACTTTTAAAAAATGACACGATGAAAGAGTTTTATTTGCTAAATCATACAGAGCAGAACATAATGGGGATTACATTAATTAAGTGTGAAAACGGATGATCGAAAAAATCTAAATTTTGAATGATTGAAATGGTGTGTACTCAAATGTGAAGATCAAAATCCGAAACAGCGAGCAGAATATTAAATATTTGAAGGTCATTCACTCTATATACAGGAGGAATTTATCTTTTCAATAAAACTAATTTTTGATTGAGAAATGAAAATAAATTGTGGAGACATCGAATATGTGACTCTTAGAAAGCTAAATGAAATTCAAGTAAAGAGAATTTTTGTGAATTGAAATAATTGAAATGAGAATCCAAGCTACCATACCTCTAATCTTGAATTCTGCTAATTCTTTGAACCTGCCAATCTGTTCAAATACAAAGCTCTGAATTTCTAAAATACTGGAAAAAAATCGAAATCACTTTTTCTAAGTATTTCCATGTCGAGTAACTCAATTTTTATTGTTAAATTAATAATAACCTTACATCCTTTCAAATACGAAGGGAGGTTTGCTGCATATTTCTTCGGTGAGCTCATTTTCGTCGAAGTGCATGCAGAGGATTATTTGTCCGCTTGCCGGGTTACGTTTGACAAATTATTAGTACAAGATTGGATGCATGCTTTACAATTATGCATACATGTTTACCCTATTTTCCCAGAGCTTCTACGCTTTGAGAAATCATATTCGTCATGAAATTCGAGCTTGATATTTGAGATTGTTCCAGTGGAATTTAAAGTAAATTAATCTAAATTCTGAAAAGTTAATATTTTTGACCATTTCAGAAACAAGTACTGACAGATACACAAACTTTTTTTCTACTTCATCTGCTTGAAAAAGCTAGGGCTTCAATTTTGTTTCCGATCATTTTCTCAAAAACTTATTTTTAACTTCAGTTATGTTCACTCTTTCGATCAATGTTATAACTGAAAAACAATTGAATTTCTTTCAATATTCATATTTTCACGCCGTTTCTTTGTTCAAAATGAAACTTTTTGAACGACGCACTAACAAAATCAAGGAGAAAATTTATTCACTAAATGTTACCCAATTAGTTCGGTAAATGGAGGACATTACTGTATTTAGATAAAGTTTACAGTTATTTTAGGATTTAGTACAAAACAGAGATATAAAAAATACAAAAGAGTTGTGTGAAATCTCAATTCGAAAAGTGAAAATTCTGACATCTAATAATTGATATGATGATTGTATTATGTTCATATCAGCATATTATAAAATAACGCAAAGTAATGTAAAATTTTATTAAATTAATTATATAAATATTAACTTCCTGTGATATTAACTATTCACTTCGAAGGAAGTATTGATTGCAGAATTCTGTCAGAGATCTTCGATTTTATTTGGAGAGGAAGTACACAACAGTAATGTGAAATGAGAGCGCTAGAGGCGTCAACATTTTCAGGTCTGAAGTTTAAAGCCAAGTCCCGTGTACAAACTTAAATGAAATTTAAATTCAAATAATATTGTGGAATTTCTAAAAAATGTTACCTGAATATTACATAAATGAATATTACTTATTATGTTATTAAATAAAAGCAGAATATATTTTAAATTAAGGTGTAAAGAAACGGGTGATGAAAAAACATCTCAACGGCGCTGGACAACTAACTCCGAGGCCAGTTTTATGTATTATATTAAATTAATGCTCATTTTTTATATTTTTGATCCAATTTTTTAAAATTTATATTTATTTCATTATTAAGTTTTTAGTGTTCAATTTTAATGGGAACATTTCAGAATAAACGTTTTTTAAATGGTAAAGTTTCACTGTTTGATTGCTCTAAGCTGAATTTCTCGTTTCCCAAAAATTCTGTACAGTCATTGAAATTAAGAAATTGGAAATCTCGAAAGTGATTTTTTTTAATTCGAAATCGAAGCTTAACAAATTTTTAATTCCCAAAATTTTAATTCAAACGCATACTAATTTACAGGTAAAAAGTGGAGCTTTTACCAATTCCCAATTAGACAATTTAACATTAAATTCCATCAAACTGCAAAATTCAACGTTTCTAACTTGTATAAATTGAACATTTAAAAAAATTATGGATGAAATATATAAATCAATGCTACGCAGCCACGGCCTTTTTTTAAAATTAAAATTGTGAAACTGAAAAGTTTTTTTATACACAAAACCTGCTATGGTGAATAATTTCAGTTTGAAATCGTTTTAAATGAAAATTAGTTAATCATTATGTATACATAAAAATTCAGCACTTTCACTTACAAATTAAACATTTTTAAAATAGAATAATTGAAATTGTAATTTTCAAAGTTGAAATTTTAGCGATTTAAGGCTTTCCATTCTCGAAAATTCAGTTTCAACTTATTTTTTTGTAATATATGATTCATAATTGCTAATTCGTAATCGACAGATAGATATTGTTAAATATTGAAAAATTGTTCTTTTTTCAATTAAAAAAGTTCAGATTAACTGGGTTAAAAGTGGAATATTTTTGACTAAGAACAATTTGATCAGGACTTGAAATGAAATAAACACATTCAACTATGAATATATAAATTAGAAATTATTTAAAAATTAGAAATAGTTTATAAAGTTTCAATCGGATGTTCAAATTTGTTTAACTACTGGGACTTTTGAATCGAAAAAGTTAAATTTTCAACATTAAATTCTGTAAATTGTTTAATTTTGAACAGATTCAGAATCATCCTGTTAAATCAGTTATTGTTCCATTTTTAACACTCGAACTACAGTGCAGGTTTAAAAATCAATGATTCATTTATTTTTAATATTGATCAACCTGAAACTTTTTTTATCGAAAATTTTCAAATCAAACGCTTTTAAGTTTTAATTGTTCAAAATTTTCAAAACTGCATAGATTTTTTCCTAACAATTTTTCTAATTGGAACAAAAAATATATTCAGTGTCATTTCTTGGTTTTCCCCTACACAAAAAATTCCTGGTAATTCCCTAGTTTCCTGGGACTCTGGACACCCTCAATAACTTAATAGTAACACCTACATTATTAGACAATCTTGAGAATAAAATCGTTTTTAAAACGTAGATCTCTCCTCAGTTTTAAATACAAATTCTTCAAACGTGAAGTTATTTTAATAGAAGAGATTGCAAATTTCAGCACTTTAAATCGTAAAAACTTCAAATTTTACTGAAAGAGTTATAAGTTATAGAAGCATACGGAAAGAAATAACGTCTGATCAAAGATCCTTGCACTAATATAGATACTTTTCAAGAATTTTACATGAATTGAGATATAAAGCATGCATAAGTTTGTAGACCATTCAGAATTTAAAAAATTAAAAATTAAGCAATTTGAAGTTTGGAGTTTAATTTTTTTTTTTATAAAAATGATACAGATTCAAACTTTGGAATTGTTAAATTTACAAGTTTCGTACTTTATACTGTTCAATATGAAATTAAAAAATTTGGTTCAATTTTTATTTCAAATATTATACAATTTTTAGCACAACGATGTTTTTATTTATTTACTACAAATTTATAAGCCTGCCAATTAATCAGATGTTACCGTATAAGAAATTCCGATGAAGTGGGTATCAGGTAATTTTTTACGGCCCTGCCGTACTCGTACTTCAACTTTATAACCGAGATTTTTTTCTCGATATTCCATGTGGTAGGTGAGCCGTAAGGCTTAGTCATTATGGATAGTGGGTTAGGTGGTCATAAACCCGCCGTAGCGTTTGAGATTTTTAATAGCGTTAATATATTTGAAAGCGTGCGATTATATTCTACGTAATATACTGTAATTTGATGTAATTATTTAAGTTCAATTGTGTACATGTACCAACAATATACTTATAAATTGTATGATATGTGTAAGTATTTATGTGTAGTAGTGGGATGACCTTCCACAGAATCTGGTTGTAGCAAGAATTTTTTTTTTCTGGCGCAGGACATTTTACATGACTGGAATCTAGAATTCACATATTTAGAAAGGTAGATTTTGTTTTCTTCGATTGATATTGTACATAACATTTCGGCGCATTTTATCTAACTGGTAAGTAATCGACATCTCATTTTACCCAACTGTCAAGTAATCTTTATTATCCAGTATTATTATTTCTTACTGAATCGCAAATTAAATTAAACTGAATTTATAATAATGAATAATATTTTCACATCAAATATTCTCCGTGATAATTTTCCGCATATTCTTTCACAGGAATACGTACAAATATTAGGATTTCTCAAAAAAGAATGTCATTATCCAATATTTGGCACCATGCTCTTTTTTTATGTGCACTTCATTCAGCAATGCTACAATTTCCATAAATCTCGAATACGTTTGAAAAAAAAAGGCCGAAACCCCAACTCGAAAATTATTTTTTGAAACGACAGAGTTTCATTTAATCCACAACGAATATGCGAACTTCATTGTCGCGAACCACAGCATTGTCATGTAAAGGTTACAAATATAATTTTGAATGCTAAAGTTTCGGTCGCGCTATTATTTCTCTACAGAGCAAGTCCGGCTTTTGTACGACGAGATGATAAAGGTACAATTTCTCCTGGATCCCTATTTCCATTCAATTATAGCTGAAGCATGAGATATGTTGAAAATCCCTCAGACTCTCGAGTACTTCGCGATATTGTAATTACTCAAATTCTGCATTCTAATATTTTCAGAGAATCTGTGGGGACTCCAAGTTCAGGATTGGAGTTGACAAGTACATATTAAGAATGGAAACACAAATTTCAACATCCTCCTCTCCATTAAACCAACCCTTTCCGGAAAATCCGACGCAGAGAGCGGAAAGAATTTTTATTCCAGTGTATCTTATATTGTCCTTTTCTTAATTGAAAACGTTGTATAAATATAAAATTTCATTGAACATGTTCTTATTTAGGTATGAAAATCTCCTTGCTGTTTTACAACGGGAATACATGTATTTTCGCATCAGCTTAGGGGCCATTCCTAAACTACGATACCAATTTTACGATACCGTAATTTTGTCTTCATCCTCTCTGGATGTAACGTAGCCATTAACTAAATACGGATCACACTCTATTTCGCGTTTTCCGCGTTTCTAGTGAAGAATAAAGATATTAAAGTATCAAAAAATCATGAACTCAAAATGCTTTCAAAACAGGGATAATAGGGTAATAGTTCACGAAAATGAAGAAATAATGAAAGAATAAATTCTTTTATGTAACGCAGGCATGATTTACGCGTTTTATCAGCACCTTTTTAGTTCGGAAAGTAGCCGTTTGTCCAACAGGAGGAACGAGAGTGAATGCGCATCCCAGATGTACCATAATGCGCTCATAATACTTCTAGGAGTAACATGTGCTCATAATTGTACTTTGCCGTGTCAAACTAACCTCAAATTTCTGACGTGATAAACTTATAAATCATACTTTTGTACATTATATACTATTAATTGAAATTAAAGTATAGGTACCATATTGTATCCAATGTAAGAGGCTTAAAATTTCTGAAATTTTGAGTCGAAAGATAGAAATTCTATCAAAAGATATGAATTTTAAGCCCAAGAAGACGAATTAAAAAAAACATTAACCAACAGTTATATTAACAACCAAATATTCAAACTTTTGAAAGAAAAGAGAAATTTTTGACAAAATAGTTGAACTTTCAATCAAGCATTTAAATTTTCAAGACAAAAAGACGAATTTTTTCGAAGACAAGTGACTTTTTAAAAAGAAGATTAATTTTCAATCAAGGATGAATTTTCTACTAAGAAATATAACTTTTCTATCATCAACGATAAATTAATAAATTGCTGGATGAATTTTCAACAAAATAATTAATTCAATAACAGAATAGTTGAATTCTTAACCAAATAGTTGAATTTCTTTCCAACCAAGATGCATTTTGAAGCACACGTTCGAATTTCCAAAGAAAAAAGATTAAAATTCAAAGATTTGCATTTGCAACTAAATTCTTCAGTTTTTACATCAGAAAGACAATTTCTCTGGAATATAGTTAAATTTTCAACCAGAAAAATTTAGTTTCCGAAACAAAGGATGGCAATAACAAAGTTATCAAATTTTGGATCAAATGCTTGAACTTTCAATAAAATATTAAATTTTGTTAACCACGTGAATTTATAACATACATGCATTCCTAAACAATTGCTTGAATATACAACTGAAAAATATAAGTTTCGAATAAAACATAAAATAGTTGAATTTTAAGTTTAAAAAATTACTTCTAATAACGAAAACGTCTATCCAACCTTAACAAAATAGTCGAAGCCTCAATCAAATAGATGAAATTTCAACAAAGGAGTTTAATTTTCTACATAAAAAGATGAATTCTCAACAAGGAAGGTAATTTTCAATCAAGAAAAATGAATTTTTAACCAAATGGTTATATTTTCGACTGGGAAGGATAAGTTTTCAACCAAGAATGAAATCGGAGGGGTCTTAAGCTTAAAATTCAATTCAAAACAAAACAAAAAAACGAATTTCTAAGCAGATGAATTCAAGCAAAAAGGAAGAATTTCCAACGAAATAGCTTTTTTTTTCTTTTTTTCAGTTAAACTTAACACCAAGTGGTTGATTTTTCAATCAGAACATACTGAAATTTGAAATAAAAAACAGTTGAAATAAACGTCATTTAACCGCATTAGTTTCCGCCAATGAAGAAAAAAATTAATTTTGAAATCTTATAGGAAAAAAATATCACGAAAGTAGTCAATCAGCTGTATTAAAAATATTTATTAAACCTGGTCAAGGGTACGATTTTGACATTTCTGTCCATCAATAGATAATCGTTTCTGGTATTGTTTCTGGGCATGATAGACAATTCAATTCTTGACAATTATAATTTATTATCAGTATACTAACAATTAAAATAAGTTTATCGAGTGAATAATAGTTTAAACTTTGATTATTTTACAAAAAACCTAAAAGCTTCAATTATTGAAATTTTTTTATCTCTGATATTCCGTGACGTTGGTTCAATTGGTACAAGATGTTCAATCTTATATATCTTTTTCGATAGACACCTTAAATCACAACTAATATTTATGTGGTTTTTAATAATTAATGATTGACACTATTTTCTTAGTTTGTAATTCACAATTACTTAAATTCAACAACTTTACTAATCAAAATGAACAAGCAAACACAAGCTATAACTTAAATCAACTGCGAGACAGTAGCAGAATTGCCACTTTTGAAAGCGACATTTTTCGCAATTTTTCTATTATCTACATAATGTTGGATATCCACTGTTGGAAAATGTAATGTACAATAAAAAGTTCCTAAATATTCGTAACTATCAGATAAAGAACTCTTTGTATCAATGAATATTGTTTATTGAACTCCATGCTTTGATTCTAATGTATAAACACGCCATAAAAATTTTTCAGCGAGGTAAAAGTGTGAATAAAGAAGAGGCAAAAATTTGTTTTTCAGGATAAAAATTAATTTTTCGCTCTCGCACATTAATTAGTTATAAAATTTTGATGAATCTTTGTCAGAAAATATAGTAGGCTTGATGAAATGTCTACTAAAAAAAATAATGACAATTTTTTGTCAGTTTTCCAGTTGATTAAGATTATCTACTATAAACCGTCATCTACTAATAATAAATATCTACTAAATAAATAGTCGAAACAAATGCTATATTTAATTTCCTGTATTAAAACTTTTGTAATTTCTTGAAGATTGCCGTATTTTTTTAGGCGAATAAAATATAATTTTCATTTAAGGCTGCATTTATTTTCAGAAAAGACGTTTTTTTCAAATAATTCTCCGTTTTTCTTAAACCAAGGATCTTCACCTTTGAATCCATTCATATTTTCTCAGCTTTCATACATGTTTATTCAGAATAATATATTGCATCTTGGAATCACAAAAATATTTAATTACACGAAAAACCTGTTTCTTTGTTTCCAAAAAATATTTTGTATTATTTAGGGTACGCTACTTTGAACTAAGGAATCACGTATTTCATTTGAAAAAAATCACATCAGCTGATGGACAGTAACTTGTTTGAAGGAAATATTGCCTTGATTTAGAATTGCTTTGGCTAAATCAACATTCCTGATTTTTAAACAGAAATCTCTCATTTCTTTCAATAAATAACAACGTTCCTTCAGTTAGCTAATATTTCACTGACTGAGTTAACATTTGGGCGGAAAATCAAGAACAAGGGAAAAAGCGTATGTTTCTTTAATACACGGGATAAAGTAGGAATTTCTAACTTTCCAAGTTATTTAGCTGATGTTAATTGATGTTGAAAGGGTAAGAATTTATTCATAAGATGTTGGATTTGTCGGTACATGGTCCACTACTATTTCCCTATTTCAAATTAATTGAAATCAGAATCCGTCTGTATAGTTAGTTTGTTCTATATAGTTGTATCCTCTTCCTGTATGCTTTGCTGATGTACATTAATGTTGATCAGGTAAGAATTTAATTAGAAGATGTCGGTTTTGTCGGTATACTGGTCCATTACTATATCCCTGTTTTCAATTCCTTAAAAGAATCCATATGTATAGTTTTTTTTATTGTTGTATCTTCCACCAACCGTGCTATATTGATTTTTTTCTGTACACTTGTCCGATTTGGGGCCAGTATTAGCGACAAAACCATCATCTTCTAATTTTGAAGTTATTATTGAACTGTTCCGTTGCAGGGCCATCCTTCACAAAACTTGCAAACTTCGTTCAAATTTATCATCAGGAAACATACTCTAAACGTTATTGAAGTTCGTAAAGTTACTCCTTCCGGCCCCCACCCCTTCACTGTTACCAACCACAGTTTTTAGCACGAACCCCTCCCTCCCACGAATTGGTAACGTACTTTAGGGACTGACCATTAACAAAACTAAAATTATTAACTCTACCTCAGCATCAAGGATAAATATTTGCCGATATCAGGATTTTATGAAATTTCCACTTGGATTGGTTGAGAGATAAGAATTTATGGAATTCGTGTAAAGAGGCTATTGAGTATTGACTTACCGATCCTTATAACTGGTGGCAGAGACATGGCAGTGGTGACCAAAATAACGATAACGACGAACAGTAGGGCCATTGTGTCCTAAAGCTAACGTCACTTGCGCGAACTATCGCACACTCTGGACTATGACATTGTTCCAGACTTGATCGAACGGACTTGAAACAGAATCACCAATTCAACTAATCGAACCGTGAAAATTCCCGTTACCGTCTCGATCAACGACAGTTTAACACCGAAACGGACACCCTTTCTCCCTCGTCCATCGTGTCCTCTGCAAAGAAGATTGTTCCAAATCATCCGAATATTTATCTGAAAACATAAGAAAATATCTTCGATGAGAACAGTATTCAGTATGAGTAATGTATAGCTATTTTCATATTTTTGTCTCATGCTCAAGTTGTTAACAGACCAATATATCGAAGGCTCTTTGTATTAAAGTTGGCTTTTTGAATATTCTGCACGTTGCTGTCTCAGTATGTATCATTAGTTATGGACGCATTTTTGTATTGCAATCAAGTGATCTGGTGAGAGAAATGTACCTCATTTGACATATTGGGCAAAGCCTGGTTTTTACATCATCTACGGACAGGTTTGCAGCCAAGTGCATGATTGGGGTATGATAGGGAAATGTATTATTATTATGATCGTAGATATGATTTTTCATTTAGGTTTCGTAGGTCTGCGGTTTAAACCTATTGCACTATGCCTTCATTTGAAACCCCCGATAAAACAGAGGCCTGTACACGAATCTTTGTCACGGCTAAAGTACCATTCAAGTATTTCAGCCTGAGTATGTTTATCGCCGATGAGTGTACTTCAATTGTCCAGGAGATGCGAAAATTTTACTTCACCAAAATGGGTTTTGAATCAGTGTATGAATTGAATTGCATCAAGTAGTTACCAGCGGCTGCATCCGTTTTCATTAAAGGTACTCGCATTCGTCTGATTTTTGACTAGGGGAGAGGAAAACTGCAGAAAACTAATTTCCCGAGTCCAGCTGCTGCTAACGCTGTCGGTACCCGGGTAATGTAATTCGCCTAACGATGAATCGAACGAATCGAAATCGGACTCATTGGAATATGCAAATAAATCGAATTTCGAAGATACGACTGGACTTGGAAGAGATTTTTGGTAAAAAAGAACGTTTTAAGTTGAGTGACTGTAAATGTCAATTAAATTATTATTTTTAAACTTAAATCGTAGTTTGATGATTAAAAATTAAACAATATCTTATTTTACAAGGAATTTCTAAATCTTTTCAAAATTAAACAATGTACCGATTTTAGAATTAACTATCAATAGATTCATAATTAAGCGGTTTTACTCTCAATTTCCAGTCCTATTAAAATATTGTTCCAGTTTGAAATATCACATTTGTGACCCATTTGATTTGAAATTTTCAATTAAAAAATGTATTTTTTAAATATTCATCAATATTTGTCTCTTAATTTGAAATGAGGAATTATAAATCAAGTATCGAAAACTAAAAAATTTGAAACGACTGAAAAATTGAAGTCTGAAAAAAGTTTCGAAAAATTTTCAATGTTTCTATAACTTGGAATCCTTTTAATAAAATAATTTGAAAAATGTAAAAAGTTGTTGATTTATTCTTCGATTTAGAGCATTGAAAATAATAGCATGGATTTATATTTTTCAACCAGGAATCTTTGAACTGTTCAATTTATAGGCATTCAATTCAAAATTGTTCAATTGCAAAATATTGAAAGCTTTCATCTTATAGGTGTGAATTATTGGGCGTTTGAATTGCAAAATTTTGGTAAAGCAGTTTTTTTAATTCCAATTTCAAAAGAATTAAATTCAAATAAATTCCACTTTGAGTGCTCTGATTTGCAGTTCAGTTTTGATTACTCCAAAATGAAACAAATCAGCTGTAAGAGTTCGAATTTCTTAATTTCAATTACGGTAAGGAATTTTTCTCAATCGGGAAAAACCTGAGAAATCACCGAGAAATTTTTTCCTCCGTCAAATCTCACACCCTGTATTTTTTTAACATTAAAAATTGACAATTCGTAAGTTTGAGTCTTGCATTTGAAATTGAAAAAGAGTTTATTTTTAAACTTCTTCATAAAAATTGATGCATTAAGATACCTGAATATCAAACTTTCAAATTTGAAATCATCTGATCATGAAAGTTTTAATATTGAACTGCTGGCTTTAGAACTTTTTTGAGTCAAAATTTACAATTATGACATTTTTTCATTAGGAAAATCATTGTGAATTTAAAAAAAGATATTAGGCTTAGACATTTTTTTTCATCTTGCTTCGATTAATGTTCTGCATCGCAGGATCTATTTTAGAGTAGAAATATTTATTTCGAGTGATGAACTCTTTTGAAAACAATATTTGTGTTGAATAAAAGGAAATTTAGTTTACACATTACTGTAAGGTTCCTCATGATTTTACTTCAAATGAAACATCATTTTCAGATTTTGAAATATTTGTAGTTGAAAAGAAAAATTTCAACATTTGGGAATTTAAAATAATTTTAAGAAAGCAATAATACAATTAATGCATTAAGAAATTCTCAGCGATCAAGGTCCATAATTCTCACTGTTTAAAAATAATAAAAATTAATTCAGAAGAAATATAAATTGGCTTGAATTTTGACTTAGAGAACATTGTACTCATCTATATTTTCTTTTCAACTCATTCGTAAATATCAGTATTAGATTTAACAGTATAGACTTTTCATATTCATTCCTAGTTGGACAATTATTTTGGAATATTTCAAGTTGTTTAACTAGAAAATAATTCCTCAAGAACTCATTTTTTTCGTGTATAATGATAGATCTTCCGAGAAATAAATAGATATTTAAAAGAAGCATTTGTTCTAACAATCCAAGCCAGAGAATTAAACAAATTCAATCTTGCTAAAAATTTGATTTCTGTTTTATTGCATGAAATGTTTGGGTAAAAATTAGGCAACATTAGCTTGTGCTCTAGTGATTTGAAGCTGCAGGTCACCAATGACTTTAAACAGGTTGAGCTTCTAGCATATTCGTTATCTAGAATGCCCAAAACTATTTTTTTAGTTTCTTGCAAAGGAGGATTTGGATAGAGCTCTCATTTTATTCCATGCAGGAACTTTCGCTTTTTCATGAAGGTACTGAAAAGGCTTTCAGTTTCTTCGTCGTCAAAAAAGCTGAATGGCGGATATTCCTTTGATAACCAACCGACTCATCTCTCTTTAAATTCTCTTTGATCAAAGTTCATCGCAAAAATTATAAATAATAAATTTGGTTGACCTCGAATAGTATTTTGTACCGTACAAAAGTGAAGAAGTTTATTTTTATCATATAAAATAGTAATATAGTTGATAAGTTGAAGAATAATCCAACAAAAATCCGTAAGCTCCATCTGGGTATAGAGAGAATAAAAATCGAGTTTTTAATTTTCAAAAAAGGGTAAAATTACCTTCAAGATATTTGAATGTTAAGTTGGAATTACAAACAGAAAAAATTAATCCATTTTCGAAAAATAAAGTCACAACACAGTTTTATTTGAAACGAGAAAAGTAAAAGAAAATAGTGATATTGTCACAAGTTGAAAGCCAAGATTTAAAAAAATATAAGTTCCTTGGGATGTGTAGGGGAGACCACCGTACAGTTGATAATGAATATACAGCAGATAATCATCAATTAAAAGCACAAATATATCTAGAATAATTAATTCTAATTTCAATTGACTAACGCATATAGCGTTACATTAGTATTTTGAATTATTGATTATCTACTGTAGTTTCATTATCAATTGTAGGGTGGTCTCTCCTATTTTAATTTATTAGATTTTTGAAAATAATGATTTCGTTTTCAAAAAACTCGTGCCTCCTCTTTTAGACATTCAGCTCTAATATTTCATTCATTATCCTTATTTTGCATTCATATTTGTTGTTTTTTGTGCACTTTGTTTCTGTTTAGGTAAAATCTTACTAAATCATGACTCTGATTCATAACGATGAATTCATTCTGTAAGGTTTACGATAAATATATTTTGATATTTGAATAGCTTCCACTAACTTGAAAATCAAGATATTTTAAACTATTTCAAAACGTCAAACTTTATTTATAAGTGATTACCTAGAAAAAGAACCAATTGCTTTTTGGATCCTGATCAATTGGAATCTACATATATGGCTTTGTGAACTTTCTAATGATATTTTTTTCAAATGTCTCTTTAGTCCAGAACTATTGCCGTTTTCAGTTCGTATTTCATTTTATTTTTCTGTACCTAATTTACGTATTACTGCTTTATTTTTCTCCAGGTCCATATAAATATCAAAATTTTCTTATAATTTTCTGTTCCGTTCGCCTCTCTCTTCTCTATCACTTATATTGAAAATTTGCTCGAATTAGAATTTAGAATATTGAAATAAACTTTTGAGATCAGTTGCTTACTTCTTAAGTGATGAGTCTGATGTTCTTTTTCGATTTGATTCTGTTTCGTCCATTTTATCGAATTAATAACTATACACTAAAATATAAAATCACGAGCAGTCTGTCGAAGTGACAGTTTGCTTTGGCAGATCAAGATTCGAGAAAATGGAATAACTCGCTCGGAAATTGAAAATGAGAAGGCGATAGAATAAAAAACAGTTATAAAAATTTCGTTAACAACATTTCCTCAGTATCGAGCGATAAAACTCAAGAATAAATCAATTCGTTCGTTTCCAAAAATAAGAAGACCTCCCTCAAAATAATTTGCTTGAAAATTAGAAATATGAAATCTTAATTATTATCTTAATCTTAATTCTTTCCTCTTTTTCATTTTTGTCCAAAGAAACAAATTTTTTTATTTTGTTTTTTAGGAATTGCAAAAGGAGCATTTTGTGGTGGTTGTCCAAATTTTGTCGTTGAGTTCTTGTTTTATTTTCAGGAATTCTATATATTAATACGTATCAACAATATTATCAAATTTAATTGTATCTTATCAGCTTTTTTATTGAAATGAAGGTAGTAGGACTCTAGAAATCTTCATAGATAATAGAATAATAGAAGCCGACATTATTATGTATTGAAGATCACAATCACATGCTATAGAAAGGAAATTAAGAAAAAGCATTTTTGCTGTATTGTATCAGGATAATAAATTGTTCCAACCTTATCAACTTTACATTGCTGACTGATTTTTTTGTACCCTACTTCTCTTGAAAAATTTTAATTATAGTCCAAAAGTGAATTATTCATGAGTAACCCATAAACTTATATATTTTGCGCAAGAAAACGCAAGAAAAATCAAAATATAAAAAAAATGTAAAAATGACGTTCATAACTGATTCTATTCTCGATCTGTTTAAACCACGTATACTAACGCATTTTGAGGCGCTGATTAGGAACATAACCTCAAAAATATACACAGTTGACATTTTTTCAACATTTTTCGAGCTGGAAAAGGGGCAGGATGTAACAGAACTTCCCTTCCCCTGGTCTAGCTAGTGTTAATCAAACTAAATTTATTTAAGATATGATGATTTTAATGTTAATGTAAACCACTTTTATAGTACTATTTTAATGTTATATTAATCAACTATCAAACATTGCAACTGATCAACAATTAGTGAAATTGATTGAAATTATTCAAATCATTAAAATACAAATGTTTTTTTTAACAAAATCTGAAAAGTCAGTAGATAGTAATTATAATTCCGTCAGGGCCGCTTGTAGTACAGGGGCCAGCGGGGCCATGACCCCAGGGCCCCCCGCCAATTAGGGGCCACCACAAATGCGGAAACAATTGAAAATTTTCCATGCCCACAACCCTAAATGCGACCCTGAATTCCGTTAAGATGCGCTGAAAAAATTCGTTTCTAAACAAATTGTTCATCAAATGCTGGAAATGGAGTAGGATATGACAAAAATTCTCCCATTCTTTTTCCACCTTGAAAAAACACCATTTTGAATAAACAAAATTTTCATAAGGATTTGTAATTTTCTAATTCAAATCAAATTTACTAATATTAGTATAATTTTATTCTCAATCATAGCCATTTTGAAATTTCACTATTATAATATTTCAAAATAATCCATTTTCAAATATTAGAATTGATCAACAATTAGTGAAATTCATTGAAATAATTAAGATCTATTAATATTTAACAATAATGAAGTGTTTGGTAGATTCAAATTTCTTTCAATATAATACATTTCTTCTTATATTGTGGCATTCTGAGGTTCAATTAAACAAAATGTGTATGATAAAAATAATTTCTGTTATTCTATTCGTTATTTGATGACAATATAAATGTTTTTAATTTATGAAGGTTTATTAAAATCCTATAAAATTTCGCAGGTTTCTAAGATGTAATATTTTTCACTTCTTATGTTTAAAACTGTGCTATTCTTTAAACTGTATCAAGAATAAATACTGAAATGATTCACATTTTTGCATATGTGGTAAATTCAAAGACAAATTGAGAATATTTTTTTTTCAAACGTCTAAAATAAGTTCAGTCATAGATCGTAACCTATTTACCTTTTTTCACCGTTTTTGAAATTTGTCACCTTTTTCAATTGAAGAAGTAAAATTTTACTTTTAATTTATTTTACAAAACTTTGTGAGACCGAATTAAGAATTTTCAGTCAGAGCGTTGTTCCTACTAAAGTCGAAGAATCAGTTGCCGCTTTGATCATGTTTACCTTTTTTTCTCCAATGATACCTTCCATAGAAAAGATGTTACCTAATTTTTTTCCTTCCAATTGTGTGAAAAATATTGATCATTATATTATTATACCAT
Organism: Andricus quercusramuli; assembly: GCA_932178445.1. Classification (NCBI taxonomy): domain Eukaryota; kingdom Metazoa; phylum Arthropoda; class Insecta; order Hymenoptera; family Cynipidae; genus Andricus; species Andricus quercusramuli. Next base: position 116,479 of record CAKNXH010063172.1, read on the forward strand.
TAAGCCGTATTCATTTCGGGGTAAGTGAGAATACTCGGTACTAGCTGCAGATCAGGGAGTTCATATGAAAAAAGTGAGGGAGGCAATTGTACGAGGAGGTATAAGGGGGAAGGGGTATAGATTTTTAGGTTAATCTAGAATTTCTGTGTTTTTTATTTAAATAACACGTTCGTTCCGCAGCACTGCTCTGACCCAAGTTGCTGATCAATCTCTCTAGCAATCACCCCAGGCAACGGGCTTCACAGAATCGCCATGGAAAGCTCTCCACGCGGGATCATTAGTATCCAAGGTCTTTTGTTCCAGGCGCCATTTACTCTGCTATGACTCTTCATGATGCATTTCTCATAAAATATTTGTCGTCACACTTTTCCGTCTGATATCGGTCAATATTTGAGATAGTTCCAAAAATTTGTGTACCCACTACTCTTTAGAATTATAATGTTTCTTCAGTAATGTGCCTAATTTATATTCAAGTGTAAACTTTAAATTTTGACAAAGTTAAAAAACTGTTCCACACAAAAATGGATGCAACCATACCTCTAACAAGCTCCAATTTTGCAGTAAATACTAACAATTGATGTTCTGCATATGAAAAAAATGAAAATTGCTTTTCTCCTTCAAAGCCTGCTGCAAACTGGTACCTAATTAAACCCACAAAATCATTACAATTTCTGGTCCTTTTTTCATCTTTCTTTTGCCTACATAATATACTCACATAAATGGAAAAAATACGCCGCAGGACAAGTATGGAAAAAGGTTACCTGTGAAATGCCTTCTGATTGAATGAGCTTGGTTTGGAAATTCGCTTTTATACTTATTTCAAGTTCCTTTGAAATGAAAAATGCTTGTTACACAGAAAATTAAATTCATGCTAGGAATGGTATATTACGATCGGTTACGGAAAATGTACTATTCCGTCCCTTTGTTGATGTTCAAACTGGTGCATTCTTGTGTCCAATATTTTTATTCAAATACTAATATACAAGATTGGAATACTGCAATTTTATTACACTTCCTAATTGGGGGTAACAAAAAATAGGAAAACGAACAATCAGGGTTTTTAACAAAAAAACTTGACAATCGATTTGTCATCTTATTTCGTCTCATTGGAATAAAATTATCATCAAATGATCTATCTGACCAAGCAACCAAGATGATCGCTTCAAAAGTTTAAAATATTTTGATAATCATGTAAATGTATTCAAGTCTAAAGTTATTTAATAGAAGTAGAAAGTCCTTCTTTCAAGGATAATGCCGACTTTTACTTTCGTACGTGAGCATTATTTAAAATGTATAGGTATATAATTTTGCTCTTTAATA
>CAKNXH010063173.1:18038-31419 GCA_932178445.1 Andricus quercusramuli
CAAATTTTACACAAATCTATTACCTTCTCTAGATGAGAATGTAAAATCTAGTAAATCTTCTAGAAAATAGTTTAATTTTCCACAAAACAGTTGTATGGTTCACTTAATTGAAAATGCAACTATTTTTGATTGAAAATTCAGGTATTTTATTAAAAATTCATCTTTTTTTAGTAGAAAATTATTCTTCCTTATTTAATTTTGGTTTAATTAGTTTTTTTTTTAATTAAAGATTTTCAACTGAAAATTTAACTATATTATCTTTACTTTAACATTATTCTTCTTCAGTTGAAAATTCAACTATTTGTTTGAAAATTTCTGTATTTGGTTGAAGCTTTTTTTTTTAGTAGAATATTAATGTGACTAATTCACCTTTTTGCTGAAAAGTCCACTATTAGGTTAAAAATTCCATTGAAAATTAAAATATCCACTTGAAAATTCATGTATTTTGTTAAAGATTATCCTTTTTTGGTAGAAAATTATTTTTTCTGTTGAAAATTAATTTTTCTTTAGTTTGAAATTAGTGTTTTTATTGAAATTAATTTTTTAAACTAAAAATATAACTACATTTTTTGTCGACATTTTTTTTTTGTAAACATGTGATCTTTTTGATAGAAAATTTATTTGTTTGATTGAAAAAATAACAATTGGGTTGCAAATTCCATTGAAAACTAAATTTTTTGTCGATATTTTATGTATTTTGTTAAAAATTATATTTTTTTTTTGTAGAAAATCAATCTTCTTGGTTTAAAATTTATTACTTTGGTTGAAAATTAATTTTTATTGGAAATTAATATTTTAAACTAATAATTCAACTAAATTATTGTCGATTTTTTTTCTGGTATTTAATCTTTTTGGTAGAAATTTAATTTGATTGAAAATTTAACTATTTCGTTGGCAATTTATTTTATTTGCTTAGAAACTTATTTTTCTAACTAAAAATTAAACTATTATATTTTTTGGTAGAAAATAATAATTTTTTTTAGGTTAAAAATTTAACGATTAGTTTAAAAATTCCAATAAAAATAAAAATATTTGGCTGAAAATTCATGTTTCGTTGAAAATTTATCTTCTGCAGTTGAAAATTCAACTATTTTTGGTTGAAAATTGATGTATTTGATTGAAAATTCATTTTTTTAAGTAGAAAATTAATCTTTCTGATTTAATTCTGGTTTAATTAGTTTTTTTTATTGACTAATTCACCTTTTTGGTTGAGAATTCAACTATTAGGTTAAAAATGCCACTGAAAATTAAAATATCCAGTTGAAAATTCATGTATTTTGTTAAAGATTATCCTTTTCCGGTAGCAAATCATTTTTTCTATTGAAAATTAATTTTTCTTTAGTTTGAAATTAGTGTTTTTATTGAAAATTAATGTTTCAAACTGAAAATTTAACTAAATTTTTTGTCGACATTTTATTGTTTTGAATAAGAAAAATTTGTATCAAAATTCCTAGAAAAAATAACAATATATAAGTTTTTTAAAATTAATTTAAAAAGAATATTCAATAAGATTCCCCAAATTTTCAAAAATTGCTCAAAATGACATAATTTGGAAAATTTATAAATTTTTTTATTCATTCTTCAGTTCATGTTATTGAGAATAATAGCGTGGATTTTAATTTTTTCTAAATTATTTAACCGTACAATGTATGCAAATTAAAAATTGAAATTTTGCAGAGTAACTAATTTTTATTTTTAACTTTTTAATTGAAAAGTTGAGTGTTTCAATCTGCGGTGCAGTTCTTATAACTTCAAATGAAACAAATTTTATTTTCAAGAGTTCGCATCTCTTAAATTCAATGACCGTGATCACTTCTTTCTCAATCGTTCAATTTTGATTTACAGTCAAAAATTATTTCTTCTCTGTCTTAGGATAAGAAATATTAAAAATATCGCAATGACATAATTTTAAATGACTGTATTTATTTGTAGATTCCTCCGAGAATAGTTTTAGTTTTCTGTACTCTTTGTTAAGAAATTGTCCACCAGGGCCTATAACGTGATAGAAAAAAATGAAAAAACTATTAGATAGAGGAAACTTACGTAATAAATTCTTTAAACAACCCCCTCTGTAAGTATTTGTAAGATTTTTCGGTGCTTCCCAACTAAAGGGATAAAATGTGAAACGAGCCAAGTTATTTAAGAATAAATTTCGAACATATCCAAGAGTGATAAAGAAATAGGAGAAAAAAGAACAACAAAGTTGTATCAACTCTATCGGACAAGTTCATTAAAATTTTTAAAGAAACCCAACGTTTTGGAAACACACCATTTCCATCATCAGGGGAAAGCAAATTATATAAATCTAAGAATGTCGTTAACTTGTGTTATACGCAGCTCGCATAGAGCGAGACTCTTTTATTGTTAGATTTAAAACACTCTCGCAGACGACGTTTATTCATTGAATAGGCAACCATTTTAAATTATAATGACTAGTAATTAGACCCGTAAGTTAGAAAGCGAGAGAAATAGATACTCCATGAAGTGACGTCAGCAGTGACGTCAGCAAGGCGCAGGGCGAGTAGAGGCGAGAGTCGCGAGTAGAGCGTCCTCGAAACTCGACGCGCGCATCTCCCACCAACGATTTTCTACCCTCTCCGCTTGACTCTCACGCAACGCCCACGCAGCCTCCCCGTTAAAAGGGCGCGCACGGGCCCAGAACGGCAGAAGTGTTTGGGAGCTGGTAGCCAGAACCCTCTCACTGAAACCCTACTGATGGATGGCAGCCATAGGTACCGACAGCTGGTAGCCAGCCCTAGGTTTCCACCGCAAGCCATTGCCGTGCACAACTGATCTCTCGACCGCCAGAGTTCTCCAGCTGGATGCCAGCCAGAGGACAATTGACGACGCATCGCCTTCGCCCTCTTGTGAGGAAGCGAAACGAACTCCGGCGCTTTACTTTACAACTTGCTTATCTGTAATTCACCATGGTAAGAATCTAACGTAAATAAAGAAAATTTGAAAACACACAATTCTAAGTTTTTCTCTGGTCACCTAACTTCTCCCCCGCCTTTCCTCCGCTAACGGGTTAGCTGGAATACCAGCCTACCCGTTTCCGCTGAGACAGCTGGCATAACATCCCTCTCAGCCGATACACTGACTATCTTCTCCCCTCTCCCACCAACGAATAAAAACTTCCCTAACTCAGTTCTTTCTAGGGAAAAAGAAATCTAGAACACCCGCTCAACTCGCTATCTCTTTCTATCTTAGGAGATAGATATATCAATCCCTCTTTTGAATTAATCCTCTCACTCCATCCTCTTGTAGTCTCTAGATCACTCTTCCAACCTGCTATCTCTTTCTATCTTACGAGATAAACACATCACTCCCCCTTTCCACCTCTCTCGACATTTATCCTCTCACTCTCTCCTCTGGTACTCTCCAGATCACTTTTCTATTCGCTATCTCCTACGATCACACCCACCTTTCACCTGCCTTGAAGCCTATCCACCATACATCCCTTCTTTACAGAGATGGCAACGTTCCCTCTCACTCCCTCCTATGAATCCCCTACCTCTCCTATCTCTTATTATATTATGAGATAGTTCCTTCTCGCCCATTTCATAGTAGAGAAACATCCTTCATCCCGACGTATATCCTTCTTACTACATCCAACAAATCCCACCCAAAAGTAAGGAGCATATCACTTGGTCAGGAATCTGAGTATTTGTACAATTGATAATGCAAGGGTCGGAAATTTCTGGAATGTTCGGGTACAGATGTTTATGTTTATTAATGACAGTTGATGAGAAAATTTTTCCTAGCGTGTGTATCTCTGATGTCCTGGCTGATGTTATTCCAATTCTTGATGTTGAAGAAAGTGTCAGAATCAGATTTCTGTTTAAGTTTTTTCAGAAAGTTCATGTTTAGGCACAATTCTAGTCCATGTGCAATCAAATATAAGATACAACTTTGTTGTTCTTTTTTCTCCTATTTTGGATTCTAGGACGTTGAAGACTCTTATATTTGATTGCACATGGACAAGAATTGTGCCCAAACATGAACTTTCTGGACAAACATAAACAGAAATATGATTCTGACACTTTCTTTAACATCAAGAATTGGATAAACATTAACCAGGACATTAGAGATACACATGCAAGGAAAGATTTTATTATCAACTGTCTTTAATAATCATAAACAATTGTACTCGAACAATTCAGAAATTTCCAAACCTTGATTCATTAATTGTAAAAATACTCAGATTCTGACCAAGTAAACGATATTCTTAGATTTATATAATTTGGTCTCCCCTGATGATGGAGATGGTGTATTTCCGAAACGTTCGGTTTCTTTTAAAATTTTAATAAACTTGTCCGATAGAGTTGATACAACTTTGTTGTTCTTTTTTCTCTTATTTTGGATTCTCGTACGTTAAAGACTCTTATAATGAAAAAGAAATTCTCATAGAAATATGCGCATATGATCATTGTACTTTTGGCCTTTTTTCGTTTCGCGTATATTTTTAAAAAAATCTTCCAACCGCGCAGATAACGCAGATTTTTAACGCAAATTCCTAATGCTTTTCCTTCTTTAGTGCTAATGATGATGATGATTCCAATTTCATGCACTGGAACTACTTTTTTGATTGTTGCCTCATAAATTATAATTTTTTTCGAGTGATCGCCGTGAAACCTGATAAGAAGTTCCTTTATATTTCTTGTGAACGTTCTCAATCAGTAATTTTTCTACTTTGAAAATGTATAGGTATCTTCGAAGTATCGTATTTTTTTAATATAATGATAATCTATACGTGTTAGTGTTAAAAGATCTTCTGTTGAATTCTTCCGGGCAGAGTGGGGGGGGGGGGGATCCGACTACTACACTTGAAGCTCTTGAAAAACTATTTAAAAAATGTTTAAGCCATCCAACTTTTGAAACTATGTTTGTTTTCAAAACTTAGGAAGCTGGAGTAGAATTTTGTACGCATCATTTCTTGTTATTTGCTGGGAAGCTTCTCTTATCATATTTGTAAAATTATTTATGATGAGAATTAACAGGATGAAAATCCTGAAAAACATATTCTATCATGTATTTTGTCATGACTTCTACAATCATCTCGAATTTTATGTGTTTATAGATCCGAAATAATAGAATTTGTTAAAAATAGTTATATATAATACGAGACTCCGCCTTATACGACAGAATTAATTCTAAAAATTTAGCAAGAATGTGACATTCTTCAAATTAGAAGCAAAGGCGGATAGACTTCTTCAAACATTACATAGTGATAAACCAATATTCGTTCCGTAATTATGCATAATCATCGCTTGTTCTTCTCCGGTCGTTTTCAACGTGAAAGAAGACAAACAATTTCATAACTTATCGAGACAAAAATTAATAGTTTCTATTCCACAGCGCTTTAATTGTATGTATGTATATATATTATATTAATAATAATATTTATATATATATTTATATATACATATATTTATATATATTCAATAACTGTATTCATTCAGTAAATTTTTTAAGGATTGAAATTACTTTTTGAATAATATGCAATGTAAAATCATTTCTTCTTTCACAAAAAAATGTCAAAAATAAGAGAATTATAACTGCATAAGGACGATTATTTCAGTTTTTCCCACCACCAAACACAACATTTTTGAAAATTTTTCACCCTGGTATAGCATTGGAAATAATGGCAACATACTTCTATAGTTTTGGCTGAATTTTGCATTATATAAATATATACATATATACATATATATGATATTATTTTTTTAAAATCAATTCACTCAGCAAAAATTCTTTCTTGAGGATTAATAAGCCTCTGACATTTTAGTTTATCATACAAACATAACAGCTCTGGATAATACATTATTGTCCGGTAAAACTGCTTAATTTTTTTGAAAATGTAATGAATAAACAAAATTGTACCTATCATTAAACAAATAATCCTATTCTTAACTAATATAAAAAATTAATAATTATATAACGAATTGTTATACGGATAGCTGACGAGAAGATAGAAATTCTTTAATTTATAAATATTTTATGAAGAAAGAAATCCACGATTCGGTTTTTCTAGACTTTATGAGTTATTTAATCAATGATAAGAGAAAAATAATTTGTTAAAATAATTGTACAATTATTCAAATAATACGTCTTTGTTCAGTATATATTTTACCTAAAAAAAAGCAGGATTTTATCTCAGTAAATTTTCGACAAATTTCAATATGTTCAAGTACTAATTTGTTTATTATGAATACTCGTAGATGTTCAAACAAATTTAAACTATTTGAACAATTTTTCCGTTTACATATTTTATTTTTGCTATTTTTCGAAAGATTGAAATATTTTTATGCTCTACTTTGCTTTTTAAGAATATTCTTAAATGTTTAAACAAATTGAAATTGTTTAAACAATTGAATATTAGTTAACAAATGAGTGGGTATTCTTAAATTACCGATTATTAATCATTTTTTTAAACTTTTAAGCAGCGTCAATAAACAGCAATGTTACGTAAAATTCAAATTTGTCACTTATGGGGTTTTCTTTGGGGACCCATAAGAGTGGCTTAAAATTATTCAATTCCAAATTTATGAGTGATTCTTATTCTCCTGTGAATTCTGGACAATATGCTGAAACACAGAATTATTTTTAATATATTTTCGCGTTTAAATATTAGTTTGACAAAAAGCTAACTTTTTCCCATATTAAATTAATGGGAAACTTCATGGTCTTTGCGCCACCCCTAAATATTAACCGATTTTGCTTAAATTTAGAGGAGATTTTTTTTTGGGCATTAAAAAAAAAACTTCAGGGTGAGAGCAGAGAAATTCGAAAAGTGAAAAATAAAAATATTTGGTTGAAAAATAACCTATTTTGTTGAAAAATCGTCTTTTTTACATGAATTCTACTGTCTTTCATCTTATATTCAAAATTTTTTTTTATTGTATCAACTTTTACATTTTTCGTTAACAATTCATCTTATTTACTCAGAAAAATTTAACTTCATGTTTAAAAGTTATTCTTTTCGTTTAAAAATTCAAGTATTCCATTTAAATATTTATCATTTTAGTTGAAAATTTATCTTTTAGGTTATAAATAAAATTACATGGTTAAAAGTTAAACTCTTTTGCTACAATTTTTTCCTGAAGATTAGTCGTTTTAATTAAAAATTAATTTCTTTGATTGAAAAATGAGCTGTTCCATTAAAAACATGTTTTGTTACGATTTTCGGTTGAAAATTGTTTTTTTTTAGCTGAAAATATAACTATTATTCCGGTCGAATATTCCATAATTTAAGGTAAAAATTCATCTCTTTGGTTGAATATTCATTTTTTGACTAAAAATTTAATTATTCAATTTTTGGTTGGAAAATTATCTTTTTTAGTTGAAAATTCGGCTTCTTTGGTAGAAATTAGTCTTCTTGGTTGAAAATTAGGCTTTTTGGTAAAAATTCAATGATTCTAGTTGAAGATTCATCATGTCAGTTAAAAAATCATCTTTCTGGTTTAAAATTCAGCCAATACACTTAAATATTTAGTTAGTTTTTTTGTTGAAATTAATTTTTTTAACTGCAAATTTAACTTATTCCAATTGAAAATTCTACAGTTTTAGTTGAAAAGCCATCTTTTTGGTTTAATATTTAAATTAAAGTTAAAAATCAAGTTTAAAGTTAAATCCATATTTACAGGTTGAAAATTCAACTGTTTTGTAAAAATTGCTCTTTTTGGCTTGAAACTCAACAATTTAGTTGAAAAATAACCTATTTTGTTGAAAATTGTCTTTTTAAAATGAATTCTACTGTTTTTTATATTAAATTAAAATCTTTGGTAATTGTATCAACTATTACATTTATCGCAAAAATTCGTCTTTTTTAGTCAGAAAAATTCAACTATTTCGTTAAAAGTTCAACTCTTTTATTGTGCCCGGAAAATGCCCTGGAAAATGCAAAGTGGCAGTTTTCTCTAAAATTCATGCTAAAAACGGTATTTTTTGAAATTTTTTCAGCATGAATTATTTTTAATTGATAAGTTAGATAAGCTAGATAAGATAAGCTATTTTGCATTTTTTTGGGCATTTTCCGGGCACAATTAAAATTAAATTGAACCTATTCTTTTAAAAATAGCCAAACTTCTGATTTGTTCATCAAAATTATTTAAATAATGATTCATTCATTTGAATCTGAGTTTTAAATAAGAAGAAAATTTTCTTCGAAGATACTTGAATTTTCAACCAAAAAGTTAAATTTTTAACCAAAAAGTATGACATTTTAACAAAATTATTGAATCTTCAACCAAATAGTTGGATTCTTATCCAAGAAGAGTGAAATTTCTACTAAAACAGATGAATTATCAAATCAAAAAATCAAATAAAAAAGTTTGAATTCTCATCAAAAAAAATTTTTAGTTTGACTATTCAACATTATCTAACATTATCCAAAAGACAAATTTGAAAAAATTGCATTTCTTTGTTAATATCCATTTATGTGGTTGATGTTTTATCATTTTAGTTGAAATAATAAATGAATAATAAAGAATAAAAAATATTTAAAAAATAGTAAATAAATAATAATAATAAATAATACAAAATATTTTTAGTTGAAAATTAATTGATTCTGCTGAAAACTCGTTTTTTTCAAATTTACTTTTCTAACTGCAAATTAAAATATTTATTATATTTTTTGTTTGTAAATTCATCTTTTTTAGTTTAATATTGGATTATTTTGTTAAGAATAAATGTGTTTTTTTAAATTGAGTGTCTCAACCAAAAATTTAATTTTTCTGTTTTTGGTTAAAAAATCATTTTTTTTGTTCAAAATTGATGTTTTGTAAATGAAAATTCATAAACTTTGTTGAAAATGAGTCTTTTTTTGTAGAAAATTAACCTTTTGTGTTGAAAATTCAACTATTTGGTTGAAAATTCATATTTTTGGTTGAAGATTCATTGTTTTAGTTAGAAATTTATTTCTTTGGTTAAAAATTCAACTACTTTGTTAAAAATATTTTTCTTCGTTGAAAATTAATTTTTCAGTTCAAACCTCCTTCTTTTGTTAAAAATTATTTTGTAAACTGAAAATTGAACTATTTCATTTTTGTTTACAAAATTATTTGAAAATTCATTTCTTTCAATGAAAATTTAACTATTTTATTAAAAAATTATTTTTTTTGTTGAAAATTGATTTTTGAACTTAAAAATTGAGTATTTCATTTAATGTTAATCTTTTTTGTTTAGATTCAATTGTTTATTCAATATTAGAATATTTATAATCTTTTTTAGTTGGAATATCAAATATCCAATTTTTTCTTGAATATAATTAATCTTGTTTTGGTTCAAAGTTTTACCACTTTGTTAAAAAGTTATTTCTTTGGTTGAGGATTTATTAGTCGAGTCTAAATTTCATCTCTATGGCTGGAAATTTTATTATTCTATTAAAAAAATCGCTTTTTTTCGTATAAAGATTAATTTTTTAACAGAAAATTTAACGATTACATTTTTGGTTGAAAATGTTTTTTTTAGTACGAAATTCACTTATTTTGTTAAAAATTGAACTATAAACTCAATTTTTGTTATCTGAAAATTGCACTATTCCATTTATGGTTAACATTATTTTTGTGTCGTTGAAAATTTTACATTTTGTTAAATTTTTTTTTCTATTTTAGTAGAGAATTTGACTTTTTTAGTAAGAATTTGAAATATTTAGTTGGAGATTTATGTATGTTGTTGAAAATTTGTCTTTCTAGAGAAAATTAATCGTTCTTTTGTAAACTCACTCTTTTCACAAATTAAATATAAACTTTTATTAATAATTCGTATGAAAAAAACTATTTTTATTTATTAAATTTGAATTTTCGCAGAAAATTCGTTTTTCTTTTCTTGAAAATTGATCTTTTTAGTTTGACATTCAATTATGTGTTGGGAAATTAACTTTATTTAAGGAAATTATTATTCTTGTATGCAAATTTATTTCTTTGGTTAAAGATTTAACTACATTAAAAATTTCCCTACTTTGTTAAAAATGTCACTACTTTGTTGAAAATATTTTTTTCTGTTAAAAATTAATTTTTTAGTTGAAAATTCACCTTTTTGTTGACAATTAATTAATTTTGGTTGAAAATCAAAGTATTTTATTCAAACCTCCTTTTTTATGGACAAAAGTTATTTTTTTAACTGAAAATCAAACTATTTCATTTTTGATTAAAAAATTTATTTATTTTAGTTATAAATTTATTTCTTACGATAGAAATTTAACTATTTTATTGAAAATTCGTTTTCTTTTGTTGAAAATTAATGTTCAAACTCAAAAATTAAGTATTTAATTTGAAATTCGTATTTTTGGTTTGAATTTAACTATTTTTTATTCAATATTAACATCTTTTTTTATTGGAATATCAACTATTCAATTTTTCGATAAATAATCATCTCTTTTGGGTCAAAGTCATACTTCTTTGTTAAAAAGTAATAGAAAAATTCAATATTCCATTTTTTTTCAAAATGCTTTCTTTTCTAGTTCAAAATTGACTTCTCTTCTTGCAATTTGAACCATATTGTTGGAAAATAATTTTTTTTTCTGAAATTATCATTATTCCATTTTTGGTTGAAAATTAATTTTTTAGTTGAAAAACTAACAATTTTGGTTGAAAATTCGTTAATTTCTGGTGAAAATTTAAGTATTTTTTTCAAACCTCCTTTTTTATGGTACAAATTTTTTTTAAACTAAAAATTGAACTTTTTCGTTTTTGGTTTCAAATTTATTTATTTTTCTTATAAATTCATTTCTTACTATAAAAATTTAACTATTTTATTGAAATTTTTTTTTTGTTATTGAAAATTAATATTTAAACTAAAAAATTAAGTAATTTATTTAAAATTCATATTTTTGGTTTGAATTTAACTGTTCTTTATTAAATATTGAAGTCTTTTTTTTATTGGAATATAAACTATTTAATTTTTCGTTGAAAATTCATCTATTTTGGCTGAAAGTTATACTACTTTGTTAAAAACTAACTTTTTTGGTCGAAGATTCATTACTTTAGTTGAAAATTCATTTCTGTGGCTGAAAATTTAACTATTCTATTGAAAAATTCGCCTTTTTTTGCTTGAAAATTGATTTTTGAACAGAAAATTCAACTATTCAATTTTTGTTTGAAAATACTTTCTTTTCTAGTTCAAAATTTACTACTTTTGTTGCAATTTGAACCATATGGTTGGGAAATAATTTTTTTTCTGAAATTATAATTTTTCCATTTTTGGTTGAAAATTAATTTTTTAGTTGAAAAACTGAAAATTTTGTTGAAAATTCGTTAATTTCTGGTGAAAATTTAAGTATTTTTTTCAAACCTCCTTTTTCATGGTACAATTTTTTTTAAACTGAAAATTGAACTATTTCATGTTTGGTTACAAATTTATTTATTTTAGTTCTAAATTTCTTTCTTTTGATAAAAATTTCACTGCTCAAAATTTAACTATTCTATTGAAAAATTCGCCTTTTTTGGTTTGAAAATTAATTTTTGAACAGAAAATTTGACTATTCCATTTTTTCTGAAAATTCTTACTTTTCTAGTTTAAAATTGACTTTTTTTGTTGCAATTTGAACCATATTGTTGGGAAATAATTTTTTTCTTAAATTATCATTATTCCATTTTTGGTTGAAAATTAATGTTTTAGTTGAAAAACTAACAATTTTCTTGAAAATCCGTTAATTTATGGTGAAAATTTAAGTATTTTTTTCAAACCTCTTTTTTTATTGTACAATTTTTTTTTAACTGAAAATTGAACTATTTCATTTTTGGTTACAAATTTATTTATTTTCGTTATAAATTCATTTCTTACAATAAAAATCTAACTATTTTATTGAAATTTTTGTTGCTTTTGAAAATTAATGTTCAAACTTAAAAATCAGGTATTTTATTTAAAATTCGTCTTTTTTTTAATTTAACTGTTTTTTATTTAATATTGAAACCTTTTTTTTGTTGTAATATCAATTATTCAATTTTTCGTTGAAAATTCATTTTTTTTGGCTCAAAGTTATACTACTTTGTTAAAAAGTAATTTTTTCGGTTGAATATTCATCTCTATGGCTGAAAATTGAACTATTCTATTGAAAAATTTGTTTGTCTAAGAATTAATTTTTTGAACAGAAAATTGAACTATTCCATTTTTTTTTAAATGCTTTTTTTCCTAGTTCAAAATTCACTTATTTGTTGCAATTTGAACTATATTGATGGGAATTCATTTTTTCTTCTGAAATTTTCATTATTCCATTTTTTGTTAAAAATTAATTTTTTAGTTGAAAATCCAACAATTTTGTTTCAAATGCGTTTTCTTTCAGTGAAAAATCTGTCTTTTTTGCTTAGAACATCAAATATATAGTTTAGCTTGTTATAAAAAATAAAAAATGTTATAAAAACACGAACTTTGAATTTTTTAAGCAGACAATAATGTTATGTTTAGTGATGCATTCGAGACCATTTCGAGAAAATTCTCGAGTCGAGAATCTCGAAAGTTTTTATTCGAGATTCTCGATCTCCATGAAATTTTGAGTTCACTTGAACATGTTTAAAGAAAATCTCGAATTTTCTCGAAATCGTCTCGAATGCATCACTAGTTATGTTTGTAAAATTCAGAACTACATAAAAAAACTGACCAGTAATTGAAATATAAAATTTTTTTCTTTTCAAACCACGTGTAAAATCATATACATTATTTTACCTTTGAATAAAATCAATTCAAACAGATTTTATTTTTTCCTACATCTGAGTAAACTTGAAAATAGACTTGTCATGCTGATACTTCGATTTTGCGTTTTCATCACGAGATTGTGACATGAAACTTTGAAATTTTGCTCGTGGCACATGTTATGTTTATTTAAAGTGGTATAAATACGGCAATTTCAACAAGCTTTCTCATCATTGTCTGAATATTCAGTTCAAGAAAATCTGTTATCGAATTTTTAACTTCTGCATCATGAGAGTATCCGTCATGTTCTCGTTGCTACTTTTGGGTAAGTGATATTTATGTAGTGATGCATTCGAGACGATTTCGAGAAAATTCGAGATTTGCGTGAAACATGTTCAGGTGAACTCAAAACTTCATGGAGATCGAGAATCTCGAATAAAAAAAATCGAGATCTCGAGTCGAGCATCTCGAAACATTTTATTCGAGATCTCGAGTCGAGAATCTCGAAACTTTTTATTCGAGATTCTCGATCCATGAAGTTTTGAGTTCACCTGAACATGTTTCAAGAAGATCTCGAATTTTCTCGAAATCGTCTCGAATGCATCACTACATTTATGAAATGCACAAATAAATAAATTTAATTTAGTTTAGTTAGTAGGGGCCGTTCTTAAATTACGTAACGGATTATAGGCCCTCTCTTAGACCCTCCCACCCTCCTGTAACAAACTGTAACAAAATATTCCCCCCCCCC